>CABHPR010156427.1:46317-57262 GCA_902168415.1 Peromyscus melanophrys | reverse complement strand
TGTGTGTGTGTGTGTGTGTGTGTGTGTGTGTGTGTGTGTGTGTGTGTATGACTGCAAGTGCTGACAGAGGCCACAGGTGTTGATTTCCCTTAAGGTGGAGTTACAGATAGTTGGGAACAACTTGATATAGGCTCTGGGAAGCGAACTTAGTCTTCTCAACAGAAATACATACTTTCATAGCTAAGATATGTCTTCATTCCTGAATTGACTCTTAGAACAGAGAGATTATTTCACATTACTTTTGTGTGTACCAAGTTATACAGTCTACAGAGAATGAGTTTCTTTTTCATTCTTTCTTTCCTGGTCTTTGGTGTTTATTTCTTGTTCTTCTTTGATGCCTAGTTTTCCTTCTGAGAGTGCGTGTTATGAATAGATGTTAGATTATATCAAAATATTTTATTTCTGATGAGATTATTTTTCTCTGTTAATGCAATAGATTTAACTGATTTGTTTTTCAGTGTTAAGCCAACACAGCTTGGTTGTCACGTTATTGCTTTGAAACACGTTGGAATTGTGTAGTAATGTTTACATGATACAACATATATTCTGAGTGAGCTTCTATCCTATTTTCCTTGATTACAATGTTGAGTTTTATTATCAAGGTTCATCTAACTTAAATTTGTTAATGTTTATTGTCTTTAGAGGTTTCTGTGGTATATCATCTAGGAAGAGGGGATAGAAAGATTCTAAGAGACATAGGTTGCCAGAGGACATTTGCCAAACACTGTTTTGTAGACATGATAGGCTTGTTATACACAATGAATGTGGCAGTATGCACAGAACCATCAAGCCAGTCAAAATTGAAATGCTGAAGGGAAGAGTAACAAGGTACCGCTCCTAGCTGAGTAACTATTGGCATTAGCAGCTGATAACTGCTAGTAGAGAGAGTATTGATTCTCCTCAGAGATGTACCCTAGATAGGTGGTCCAGGCTCTGGTAGGTGGCCCTATATACATGTACATACTACCAGAACCAATTGAATTTGATAGCTTTTAGAAGAGTGCATGAAACTGGGAGATAAATATGGTAATAAAGAATAGGAAGGATGGGAGGACATGTAGGGGAAGAATAAGGATGTGAATTTGGTCAAAATACTTTATACACATGTATGGAATTCTCAAAAAAAATAAATAAAAATACATAAAAAGAAGTTTATGTGATAATAGTGTTATTTCATAATATATTTTTGGGGAAAATACACCTTTACATGGGGTATATCTTTGGAAAAAATTTTGGATTATCTTACTAGATATAGTTTTTCAGTTTTTATATTCCTTCATAGGAGTATTTTTGCTAACTATCAAATACTATATAATGGAGGTGGTTCCTTTGAATACTATTAACTACACAATAAATATTTGATCTAAGTATTTTGTATGCAGTCACTTATTGTATTAAAAGATAGTGGGGCTTTGTGCCTGGTTCTTGACACAGCTCCTAAGCTATAAAGTGTCTTATTCTATTGATAATGAGCCTGAATTTATACTAACATGATGAATCTGCGTGTCTATTTCAAGATGGATGATGGTTGGGAAAAACTATGATTAAAAGAATTTTCTATTGAGAAGAAAAATGGTGAAGTGTTACATTCAGTCACCATTGATCAATACTTGATCAGTCATGCCTATGTAAGGAATTTTTATTTTGGGAGCTTTCCTAGTGTAAACAGCAGGTAAATGAAGGGTAATGTGTTCAGGAAAAGCAAGGAAGCCCCATCATCTTATCCTGTGCATCTCTTCTATAGGGCTACTCCTGAGACATATCCTGGTTTTAGATGGTGAAATGTTCCCTCAAGTCCTAAGCATGGTGCAAGAGAATCATCCCATTGGCAGCATGGGTCATAGGAAACTCTAAACTTGTAACTATTCCTGCAGTAGTGTAGAGAGACTGGTACCCCATTTTTGAATGGCATAGGAGCTGGTGTATTCTGGTGAGACTCAGCCACTAACCTCTGACATCTAGTCAAATTTGGATATTTAGTGTTAGAATTGAATTGAATTTTTGGGAATCCAGTAGGTGGTTAGTGAAAGAAAAAAATTCTTCAAGGCAAGAAGTATTAATATTTCATGGACACATGGCTAAATAGCAATATTATTTTCTACTCTATCCACTATGAAATGCCATGTCAAACATTTAGACAGTTTTTCCTCTGCTCAAATTTTGTACTTGTTGACATTGCAGACAGCAAGAGATGGATATTGTTTACTTTCAGAAAACAATCTTCATCATATCTTATCTTCACATGTGCATTTACTTTATGTCCTACCCAGTTCCTGTATCTATCTGCATTCTGTAGGCAGAAGTTTCTCTCCTGCCTGCCTGGTTACAAATCCCCAGCAGCAGCTGCTTAAATAATTGACTCTGAGGCTTAATATTACTTATAAATGCTCAGCCAGTAGCTCAGGCTTAATACTAACTAGCTCTTACACTTGAATTAATTCATAACTCTTATCTATGTTTAGCCATATGGCTTGGTACCTTTTCTCAAAATGACATTCTCATCTTGCTTCCTCTGCATCTGGCTGGTGACTCCTTTACTCCATCCTCCTTCTTCCCAGCATTCTCAGTTTTGCTTTCCCATCTAACTTCCTGCCCAGGTACCACCCAATCAGTGTTTTATTAAACCAATTTGAGTGACAAATTCTTACAGTATACAAGAGAATTATTCCACGACATTTCCCACTTTTTGTCTAATTAAAAAGGAAGGTTTTAACTTTTAACATAGTAAGATTATATACAACAAAATACAGTTTTTAAGAATTACAGTAACACTATCTAATCCATTTGCATTTGGAAAAATTAGAGAAAATACTTAATTATTTTTCTTACCTTGGTGAATCTAAAGTTTTGTATCTAATTTATCTCTTATTATAACTAAAGAAAACTATAACTGTCTAGTTTTCAACTCTATCAAAGGCTCAAGAAGGATGTAATGTTACCTAATGACAGACACATCAGGCTGCCTGAACAGTCACCCAAATTTCCTCTGAAATGTTGGGGCATCCATCTTCATCCTAGAGGCCTAGCACATCTGACAGACTTATCTGTGAAGCAGGATTTTTGAAGGACTGTCTTGCTTTGTCTTGGCAAATTTCTGCAGTCACTTTCTTTTGTGTCCCTCTTGTCAAATTTGTACAGCATACTGTCAGCAATTGAGACAAGGTCACTTTCTTTGCTCACATGGCTGACTTTTGCCATAAGAAACAAACTTCATATAGAGGTTCTTCAATGTCCATCATCCTCTTTGAAGTAATTGGTGCTGCCAGGAGCAAACATGTCTCACTGTGGAGGAAAGTCTAACTTCCTAAAACATTTTAAATGCCATATTCTGTAAGTCTTTGAAGTGTTTGAAGATTGCCTAGCTGTACTTGGACAGGCCCACATGGTTGAGGAAATTGGCTCAAACCAGTTGCCAAGGCATGCAGATAATGTACTTCCTTTTGAGCCAAACTGGATTCTTTCTGAAAGCTTAGCAACAGGCATTGTCAGAGTTCCTGAGGGCCTAGCAATAGTCACTCTTAGAGGTCTTGATCATTCCTAGCTAATGAAGGGCAACCATGTAATATCAGATTGAGACACAGCCTGGGTACTGGTAGGAGGGTATATAAGGCCTTCCTTAGTACTGAATAAATGAGTCTGCTATTTGCCTTCACCTGACTCCCAGTGTGTGTCATCAACACCACACCTTCTCAGCCCCTCCCCTGAGGGAGTCCTTAGGACCCAGCAACATCTGTCCCCTGAGCATGGGACTTCTGTTACTGTCACTTTCCTGTGCCAATTCTGATCATCTCCCTCCCTTCACTCACAGTGCTGGACAGCACTCCCAAGATGGTGTGTATCAGTGAGAAGGCCCCTCAGTGTTGTGTTCTTTTGGTCCCTTCAGCAGGTAAGCTTTGAGACCCCAGTTGCTTTCCTTCTTTTGTGTTGTCTGTCATGTTTGTCTGCCTGTCCCATTATGAAGGCACATTTTTTTCTGTTGCAGTTTGCCTAGCACCTGCAGGACTAACTGCCAGGAGGTGGAACCAAGGCTTGGCTCCTGAATGGCATCACTTGTCTGGAGACACCATGTGGGCATATGACTGTGGCCTAAAAAATGATGGGAGTCCCCCACTATGCACAAGACATAAAGGTCCGATATAAATTTCCACCCCTCTTGATTATCATCTTCTCTCTGACTGTTGCTTGCCTGCTGTCTCCCTCTGCAAAATGTGTAATCACTTCATCACCTCCTCCCCTTCCAGTTCTAACCTCTTTTTTTTTGGTATGTAAAATGAATTAAAATTTATTTTATTTTATTTTGTTATTTTTTAAATGCCAAATGCCATTTATTGAAGGAGGGAGGAGGTCTTAAATACAGGCTTACAGCACAATGGGAGAACCCCAGAGGGCAGAAGTTCACTACCCATGTTTTACAATTTTGTATCTAAGCTGTTAACACCCATTATGCAGGATACACAGACAAGGAACTTCCCTTAAGCTTTCAGGAGGGTGGAACCCGGGAGGGAATTAGCATAGGGAGGATATCAAGGTCAAGGTCAGCAAGCAAGGCAACAGTTACCCAAAACAGGGGTCAGGGCCCTACAGGTCCCCCTTTTACTAATAAATGAGCTTCTGACTTAGGTTGTGTGGGATGTCAGCAGGTCAACTTACCTGTCATGGAGACACCTGCCCAGGCCACACAGGCGCTCTGTCTTAGGTTGGTGAGCGCCCCCCAGGCATTACCCATCTTTGAATACTCATTATCATATAGGCTCAATCGTGTGTGAGCTGCAGTGTTAACTGCTGCCAAAGATCTCAAAGTGGCGCTGGGCTTGCAATCTGTGTTTGACACAGAAAAGACCAACAGAAGTCCTAGCCCACCGATAGCCAGTAGGCTAAAGGCAACTGAGCCATTCCCTTCCTTAACAAGCCTTACTGCAAATTGGAGTCCTTGTAAGATGGTATCCCAAAAGCAAATGGAACTTGAGTTTATAAATTTATAATTTTCAAAGCCAATTGAAATGTATATAACTATTGAGTTAAATTTATCATGCCCAATAGAATGAAAGATTAACTAACTGTGGTAGCTACTTTTGCTGCCAGGGTCTCCACTGTTCTAGCTATAGTAAGCAATTATGAAATGGTAATCCCAGAAACAGTAGCAGTGGTGGTCACCTCTGCTATAACAGCAACAATGGCAGCAGCAATGTCAAATTATCTTTTGGCATCCACCGGCATGGATACAACTCCAGGAACACGAACCACCAAGGCCCATTTTTTTTTGATCCCAGCATGACTTAATCTGGCAGCTCTGCAAAAGAACAACTAAGAACCATAAAGAAAAATTAGGCAGCTCACAAGGTCTAATAATGGCTACACTTAGGCTCATAAATTTAAAGGTATCTTCAAAGGGGGCTAAATGAATTTCAGGAGGCCAATAAATGTTACACAGAGCCACTCCTGAAAAGTAGGTACTATACCATCTTGAAGAGGATTTTGAAAATGAAAAGGCTTAGCAGGCATGCTACTGTTAACAAATGGAGGTCAGTGACCTTCAGGGTTATCCTTAATTTCTAAGTTGTCTGGGTGACACATTCTTAAACATATGTGAAAAAGCAGTTACCATATATTACCTTCTGGAGAATCCAACCGCATGGCTACAGTTCCTAGACTTATGTTAATGCTTGCCAAAGCTGGCCATATTGGGCTCTCAATCCCCATTGGCATCAGAAGGGGAGAGTTTTTCACAAAGGCCCAATAAGTCTCTGCAATGTTGGGCTTCAGCAGCAGCCACAGGGCACACTCAGTGCTCAGAAATTGAAAGAGGAATCTCATTGTCCTGAGGAAAGACATAAATAGAACTCTGGGCCCACACCAACACCAGATCGGGTCTCCTCCAAGTGCTAGTAGAAAGATCCTTCCATCGCTCCAGAGGGTGATTTGCAACAGGAGCCCTCCAGTGCTTATCTGCCATGGATACTCCAGCAGAATCCACTGATAAAAAATTTAAAATATATAAAACAAGGGAAAGAATAGAATGTGGAGAGGAATGATGAGTTCCTAGTTCCCCCCCCCCTTTTTTTTTTTAAAGATTTATTTATTATGTATACAGTATTCTGCCTGCATGTATGCCTGTATGCCAGAAGAGGGCACCAGATCTCATTACAGATGGTTGGGAGCCACCATGTGGTTGCTGGGAATTGAACTCAGGACCTCTGGAAGACCAGCCAGTGCTCTTAACCTCTGAGCCACCTCTCCAGCCCCCTAGTTCCCCCTTTTTACTTTAGCAAAATATGTTTGTTTTTTTTAATAGTTCAAATTTTTCTTTTATTTTTTATTTTTATTTTTAAATTAATTAATTAATTAACTTTTCTATTATCAGCTTGATACAGTATAAATTCTTATCTTAATAGTGAAATGTTTCATTGAGGCTTGCTCAGTAATTGAGTAAAACCAAAACTTATTATAAGCCATAGTCATCCTAGGGTCCCCCATGCTATATATATAGACCATAAAAGATACATGCTCAACTATGTTCATAGCAGCACTCTTTGTAATAGCCAGAACCTGGAAACAACCTAGATGTCCATCAACTGAAGAATGGATTAAGAAAATGTGGTACATATACACAATGGAGTACTACTCAGCAGAGAAAAACAATGACAGCATGAAATTTGCAGGCAAATGGATGAAACTAGAAAAAATTATCCTGAGTGAGGTAACCCTAACCCAGAAGGACAAACATGGTATGTACTCACTCATAAGTGGATTCTAGATATAAAGTAAAGAACAATCAGACTGCAACCCACAGAAGCAGGTCTAACCTCTTTAGGGCATCCAATGATGAGGAGGCAGACAGATTGTGCCCAATGAAATCTGTCAAAGAGAATGTAGCTGCCATTAAGACCCCATGTGTTGTCACCCCCCAACCCAACTTCTGCCACAGATAAATGGCCCAGCCAGGGTATGCTTGGGGAATCTGCCCCAGGACCTGTTTGTCTTGGAGGCCGGCTACTCCCCTGATCCACTGCATGCCCTTCACTGCCCAAAGCCAGCCCCATTCATAACTGGGAGACCTGCAGAGACTTATCTGGTTAACCTGGGTCCAAATGCTGCTGTCCACCCCTGGATTTCCATCCTTATAGCTGAACTCTCTCTCATGTGGAAGGCAGCTAATGAGTCAGGCTGGACTCACCTTACTTCAAACATATCTTCACTTAATGGGCAATGCAACTACAGACATAGTTTGATTGGTATAGTCTACTCAAAGCTGTGCTGGTGCCAGCTGCCTTTCTTAGCTGGAAATTGGCATACAGTGATCAAGCAGAACCTCAAGCACAAATGAAACTCTTAATTAATGTTCCAGTGACCCTTGACATGCTCACTGGATGAGATAACTTTTTTCTTCCCATCCATGAGACAAAGATTGGCCATTGAGCCTACTATCAACAGGTTTCTTACCTGATCTTCAAGGCTATTAAGGCATGCACCCCTTGAGACCCTTCAACTTACTATGGAAATCTTACCCAACAGCCAGGGGAGCGCTTCACCAACTTCCTGGACCATGTCAATGAGGCAGTAGAGTGCAGAGTAGATGCAGGCGCCACTAGATATATGTTGATTAAATAGCTGACTTGGGAGGTGCTCATTGCCCAAACCCAAATTTGGTTGCAGCCATGTGAAATGAGGACATACATAAATGGGAGCAACCACCAGAGATCTCAAATGCAGCACTGGTCCCTTTGCTGCTCTTATCACCTCCCTGGGTGCTCTCTTCACCGACAGGCAGCATGCTAATGACACTCCAAAGGGTCCCTTGGTAGATAGAACTTGCTGGGAATGTGGCAAACCAAACAATTTGTGGCATAATTGCCTCTGGGAAAAACCTAGGATCCTCTGTCCCAGATACAATAAGGAGTTCCATTGGTCAAAGGGTTGCAGGTCACAGCCTGCTGAAACACCAGCTCTTTTAAACTCTAGGTGGGGTGCTCCTCAGCCCTGCCAGTAAGAGGAGGCATTGGAAATTCAAAAATATATATTGGATAGTGCCCATTTTTTCATACTCTCCAATGCTGACAGTTTATCTTGATGGACAAGCTGTCAAAGGCTTGGTTGACATGGGTGCAGATGCTACCATTCTAACCAAGACTGAGGTACTTTGCTTCCCTCATTGAAAGTTTAAACCTGCCCCCCCCCATCAGTGGTGTGAAAGGCCAACAAAATTCTATGATAACCACTCATCTGGTCCATTGGAAGGCTCTTGATGGCAATCAAGGAGCCATTTACCCTATTATTTCCACTATACCTAGGAACCTGTGGGGCAGAGATATTTTAGAGAATATGGATGTTGTCCTAACTACAGATGAAAGGGACTTTTTTAATGACATCAAGGTTCATGAAAAAGTGGGTCTTGCAGTATACAACCCTGCATGAGATCTGCACCCCAAATTCTAAGGGCCACTGTCCCCATAAGTTCCACTATGATTGAGCCCCTAGCCCCATTCCATGGACGTGGCTCTTGGATCAAGAAGTATGGGTGGAACAGTGGCCTATAATTGAACCTAAACTGTCAAACTGAAAGGAATTAGTTGCAGAACAGCTAAAGATGGGGCATATAGAACCATCCACAAGTAAACATAATAACACCATATTTGTTATACCCAAAAAATAGGGATGCTACTGCCTCCTGCAGTATCTTCATGTAGCTAATGGTCAAATGGAAAAAAAAATGGGATCTACACAGCCAGACCTCCCCTCCCCTAGCACTATTCCTCCATCTTATTATATGTTAGCTTTAGATATTAAGGATTGCTCTTTCAAAATCCTCTGGTGCCACAGGATCAAGATCATTTTGCCTTTACTGTATAGGAACCTAATATAAAAAACCTGCTAAGAGATATCAATGGGCTGTTTTGCCCCAAGAAACAAAGAATAACCCCACTATTTGTCATTTATATGTTTCTCAAGCTTTGGTCAATGTCCCCAGGGATGTTCTTCTGATCTATTATATGAATGGTCTCCTCCTGGCACACCAAGATGCAGCCTACATGCAAAAGACTGCCAAGGTGTGTATTAGTTCTCACATAATTACATCTGATGGTGGCTCCAGATAAGGTCCAAGTGGTACCCCCATTTGTTTTTTTAAGCTTTTCCAATGCTAAGCAAGTTCACCCCCTTTTTTAAAAATTGGAAATGAGGAATTTTACTCACTCTCAGAATTACAGCAATTATGTGGCATGGTTAATTGGCTTAAATCTCTCTTACTCATCCCTGACCAAGAGATGAGACACCTTTTTTTTCATTGTTGGAGGGCTTCACCTGTCCTTCCACTAAGATTATGCTTCATCAAAAAAATAAAGATTTGCTACAAAAGGTTTTGGCAGTTCTAGCTACCTCCAGCTTACAATGCCATGATTCCCAAACACCCTCACTGGCAATGGTCCTCTGGACACCAAGGGAATTGGGGGAGTATTATGGCTATCTGGGCCCCTTCTATGGATGCATCAAGCACATTATGACCTGCACAAGATCACCTCTAAGTTTGACCAGTCCTTCCAATTTGGCCTTAAGGCATGGATGCTGGCACTGAGAACATATGAATGAGAGCCAGATAAGTTTGTCTTTCCTTTTTTTTTTTAAGAATACCCAGTCCCTCTGGGCAGATTCTATCTCATTCCAGTAAATGGTTGCAGGAACTATTGACAATCATTTGCCAAAAAACAAGATCATAGCAGAACTCCCCAAAATTCCAATAAAGATATAGCCCCATGCAGTACCCTCCTCCATTCCCATCCCTCATTCTACCCTAGCCTTTTCAGACTCCAATAAAAATAGATATGGTGTCCTGGATCCAAAGATGTTACATATTTTATCCCTAACCCTTGTTCCATTCAATTGGGTGATCTATTGGTCCTCATCAAGGTTCTAGTGGAGTACCAGAACAAGGCTGCTAATATTTTTTTTCTGACAGCCAGTACACTGTTCAGGCAATTCATGTGCTGGCCTTTTCTTGAGTCAAAGACTCACTGAACCCATCATCAGCACCATGCTGCTCATGCAAAATGTCCTAAATCATAGGACTGAGCATTGGTACCTGTCACATATTAGATCTCACTCCAAATTACCAGGGATATTGGCTCAAGGAAATGAGCTCACAGACACTAACATATTAACAGTCAGTATGGATCTCTTAGAGGAAGCCAGGGCTCCTCAGGAGCAGTTCCATTTGTCTCCACAGCATTTGCATAGACTTCTTCCAGAATTACTAGTTTCCCAATTTAAACATTTGTCCCAGGAATGTGCAACTTGCTCCCCTCTTGCCCACTTAGGACTTCTTCAAAGCACAGGGGTTAATCCCCAGGGCTTGTTGCCTAGTGCTATCTGACTACTTGATGTCATGCATCATACCCCTTTTGGCAATCTCAAATATGTTCATGTAATAATAGATACCTGTTCCTCCTTTGCTTATGCCCTAGCCCTTTCTAGGGAGAAGGCCATCAGTGCTGTCAATGTCCTTAATTCAGCCATGGTAGTTATGGGGATACTTTGGGCGCTTAAGACTGACAATAGCTTTCCCTATGCCTCTCAACAATTCAATGACTTTCTGGGGTCCTGGAATATTTCCCATACAACTGGCATCCCTACAATCCACACAGACAAGCCATTGTGGAGAGGACCAACAGAACTCTTAAGGAGCTATTGGCAAAAACTATCTTACCAGAGGCTAGGAGAGATCCTCATTTGGCCTTAACAGAGGTCCTCTTCCATATGAACTTTCTCAGTTTTAATGACAAAGGGCTCAGCCTGGCCAACAAGCACTAGGAGTCTCTGTCAAAGAATACATCCTGCCCCTGGTGAGATGGAGAGAGTCTATCTCTCTCCAATGGCAGCTGCCAGCCCCACTGCTGACCCATGGAAGAGGGTATACTTATGTTTTTTCTTCAGAGTGCCACTACACCAATATGCA
>CABHPR010156427.1:22933-46217 GCA_902168415.1 Peromyscus melanophrys | reverse complement strand
TATATATATATATATATATATATATATATATATATATATTTCTCTTTCTTGATCTCTCTGCCCCTCTAAAACCTGAAGACTTGTGGACCCTCACTTTTTTCATTTTATATGATGCCTTTGAGATGAGGAATGTTAGTTTAGCAGGCCAGGAGGTAGCTAAATATATTAATGGCTCATGGTCAACTAAGTTTCTATGTTATTCATTACAGCTAACACAGCAAATTTTCCAGTTAAATCAGACAAGGGCAGAGGTTATGGCCATTGACTCTATTTTTTGAAAATGTTTGGCATAATATAAAAAGGCTGTTTGATCCTTCTGGATTCTCACTTATGTTTTGATTGACAGGGTGATACTTTTAATCTTTCTCCTTTATAAGTGTCTCCTACAACACATCCGGCAACAACAGGTGGCCACTAAGGTGACTCTACAGGTGTTAATGGCTCTTAGACATCCAATTCATAGCTCTCCACAGGAGGTTATGCATGAAATTCTGGTTTTCTGAAATTCAAAAGGCTACTACATGATCCTCCCCACTCAGGGTCATTCGTCAGGGATGGGTGCTCTTTGAGGGCTGATAGTCAATAACAAGTAAAAGCTTGTTTGTCAAGCCAACCTAAGACAGGCACAGTCCAGTTGCTGAGCCCCACTGAGGCAGGGTCAACAAGGCCAGAGAAAAGAACTCTGGCTCCTGCTGAGTACCCACGTGATAAAATAAAAGGGTGGATATGTAGTAGGACAGGCCCATAGGGTCAAGGAAATTGGTTCAAATCGATTGCCAAGGCATGCATGTAATGTACTTCCTTTTGAACCAACTTGGAGTCTGCCTGAGGGCCTAGCAACAGGTGCTGTCAGAGTTCCTGATCCTGAGGAGTCTGCCTGAGGGCCTAGCAAAAGGCACTGTCAGAGGTCCTAATTGTCGCTAGCTAATGAAGGGTGACCACATAATGTCACTAGCTCACTGTCATAGCTCCTGATCATACTCAGTCAATGAGGGACAACCACACAATGTCACCAGATTGGGACACAGCCTGGGTGCTGGGAGGAGGATATATAAGGCCTTTCCTGTTACTAAATAAATGAGTGTGCTGTTTGCCTTCACTTGACTCCCAGTGTCTATGTCATTGATACTGCACCTTCTCACCCCCTCCCCCAAGAGAGCTATTATCACCCAGCAACACCTATCTATCTGAAATATATCTCTGTATGACCTTGAAAACATACCTAAGATGACTATAAGCTTTCTATTATAGATGATTGTTAATTCATATTTCTTAATTATATATAACATTTTTAAATGAGCTGTATAAACATAATACCCAAACAAGAGTAGAAATATACATTAACTTTAAATTTGTGTCAATAAACTAAAATTCATATTGATGTAAAATATGTAAGATTAACAGTTTTTTATTAAAGTATATTTAATAATCTACCATTTTCCCCCCCATCATTTCTATATCATATTCCCTTTTCTTCTTTTAAAAAGAGATTGTCTATGACTAATAACAATTTGTAACCAAATTCCCTAAACAAAGACAAACAACCATCATCCAATTTGGGGGAATGTGGGTATAGTTTTTTAGTCTACTTCCTGCTGATTGGGGCACTGTTAATCTTATAGAGACCCTGAGAAAATTTCAGATTATGGCCAAGTCCTGACTAGAGTAGTCTGTGAGGCTAGATCATCTCAGTCAGCAGCCTTAAAGCCTTTCTGGATGCAGAATTCAGAGGAAACTGCAACAGAGGTCGTCTGGATCATCTGTTCCCATTGGAGATTTTTTCAGAGGGTCTTCTTCAATCAAACCTGATTTTTCTTAACAGAATAACCCACAGCCTCTCATTTCCTGTGGAAATAATAGCATAGCCTCTTCTCCAAAGTAACATATCTTTTGACATAAATTTTGAGGTCAAGACATTTTCAAAATATATAGGTTGGATTAATCCAACAACATTTATAATCAAATGTCTCTTAGCAGCTGTTGCTCTATCCTTAGCTGTCAAATAATTCAAAGACAACACAGTAACATACAGTATCCAGACTCTCTGTGTGTTTTCCATCTTGACATGGCTTTTTTAAAAAATATTACTTTACTCCCTTTTGAAGGGACTTTATTATTTTAAAACTATATATTTCTTTTTATGACTGTCTATACCTTCTCTTTACTCTCCCAAACCTACGTATATTTTTAAATATAATGTAAAACAAATGTTTTTGTTTTTCTAAATCTGTCTTTACTGCAAAGCTCTATCTTTTTCTGACCACATGAGCATTTAAGCTGCTAAGTGGACATGATTAGGACCAAAGCTGCAGCTTTAGCAGCTGGCTATGTCCCAATCCTTGGTTCCTTGAAAAGCTAGTCTCATGGAGGAGGCACATTTACCAGCAGCTGTGAAAGCCATGTTTACTGCTCCAACTCTGAGAAGTTTTTGAGTCCACATTGCCATTGAGTAGTGTGCCACCTGTTGCTCACAAACTCTATTTAAGTGTTTGGTAGCAGGGCCTCTTAAAAGTGGCATGTGGTTTTTGCTGAGTCAGGAAGCCATCTCTTAAAGGAGCCAGGTCTCATACTTGCTGCCAGCAAACAGAGCCTGCAAGAGAAGAAAAAAGACAATTACCAACAAGCTGCATTTGACTCTGTTTTTGTGTGTTTAGAATCCTTTTTTTTTTTAAGCTTTGTCTGGTTTTATGTGGAAATTCTTGCCCGAAGTTTGGGTACCACATGTAGCTGGAAGTTTCTCTCCTTCCTGTCTGTTTGCAAATACCCATCTTCTTAAATAATTGACTCCTAGGGTTAATATCACTTATAAATGCTGGGCTGGTAGCTCAGGATTATTACTAACTAGTTCTTACACTTAAATTATCTTATTCTTATCTATGTTTAGATGTATGGCTTGGTACTTTTTGTCAAAATGACACTCTCATCTTTCTTCCTCTGTGTCTGACTGGTGACTCCTGGACTCCACCCTCCTTCTCCCCAACATTCTCAGTTTGGCTTTTCCACCTAACTTCCTACCCAGCTACCAGCCAATCAGTGTTTTATTAAGCCAATTTGAATGACAAATTCTTAGGGTATACAGGAGGATTATTCCACAGCACCATTCATTGGTCATTCCTTGCCAGATAACATATGCACCCACTTAGGTGAAAGATAATGTTGGCAGATCTTCATTGTATATCAAGGAGCAAAATAGTGTCCCAGAATATAGACAAACAATATATGTTAATTGATAAGAATAATGTGAGATTTCTATAATGGAAAAATATTGATTGTTGTTGCTGTCCTGTTTAAACAATCTTAAATTATACTTTATCCCTTAGCACATGATGCACATTTTCAGAATGTTCCTCTGTCTTTTCACATCAAATTAGATTTATGTTTTTTCTGTTGATGTGAATTGAAGAGAAAGAAAGATTATATCCTGGATAGCCTCAACCAAGTTAAGGTAGCTTCCTGGAAACTCAGTTTTTTCAACTGTCATACAAGACATAGTTTAACAGCACTAATGTTATGAGCTGTATTTAAAGAAAATGAAAATCTTCCTATAATCTGAAATAACTGTAATTTGGTAGGCATTAAATATACCTCTCTTTCTCCCATGGGGAGATAATTGTCCTTGCTATTGGTGTGAAGTGTGCTGAAGACCAGTAGGATATTATTTAAATAATTAATTACTGCTACTTATCTTTTTCTTATTTATAGTGCATAATCATTGCTATATTCAGGTGTATAAATACATTCACAAAAATATTTACAATTTTAGAAATGTAAGCACCAAGGTTATGCATGTAAATTGTCTTGGGAAGACAGAATCTAAAGTTATTTGTACCATCAAATATTTGGAGTTTTTTCACTTTGTGTACACACAGAAGGGACAAAACTCACAACATCAAAAAGATCAAATCAGGAAATACAATTCTGTTAATTTTGAAAAAATGGAAATGGTTGTAGAAGAGTTGGTGATAGTGGACTTTCAAATGGCCAAAATTACCAGCAGTGGTTGGCAATTTCCACTTATGTTTTAGACTTTATACCTTATGTTATGAATACAAATATATATTGTTTAAGATATGAGACATTTGGAAGCAGTGATTATATATTTGAAATTATTAGTGTTTAGCATTAGCTTAGTGAGGACTTGTATATAGCTTCTAAGTTTGTAAGACTTAAGCCTAGAAAAAAAAACAGAGGTTCAAAGTGTGTGACTACTACGTGAAGGACTGCCATTTGATTTTACATTTAAAAGCATATATATGTGTATATATACTTACATACATACATACACACACATCATAATTACATAAGTACAATTTGTTCAATCTGTACAACAATAATAATAATATGTTTTCAAGATTGACCACTGAGTATTGGATATCTAACTGGGGTGCTCTTCTCTGAGGAGGATTACTTGTTCTGCTGTTAAGAGCCACTACTGATCTACAAATTTTTTATTTGGCTCTGGTATTTTCTTAGCCAGTTAACATATATAAATGTGCGCGCGCGCGCGCGCGCGCGCACACACACACACACACACACACACATATGTGTATGAGTATATATATATATATATACTGATGGTTTGAATAAGAATGGCCTCATAGGCTCTTACATTTGAATGCCTGGTCAAGGCAGTGGCACTACTTGTCAGGGATTAGGATATGTGATCTTCTTAAAGGAAATATGTCATTGATTTTTTTCAAATGCTCAATCCAGGCCCAGTGGCTCTTTTTCTTCCTCATTCCTGTGGACTCAGATGTAGAACTCTCTGCCACTTCTCCAGCAACATGTATTCCAGCATGCTACCATGCAGATAATTGACTTCTCAACTGTAAGCATGCCTATATTAAATGCTTTCTTTTGTAAGTGTTGCCACAGTCATGGTGTCTCTTCATAGCAATAGGACACAGACTATGTGTGTGTCTGTGTGTAACAACAACTTTGAAAGGGCCATGAATTTGAAAGAAATCAAGGGTTTGTTTTGGGATGGTTTGGAAGAAGTAAAGGGAGAGGAGATATGATGGAACTATAATCTCAAAAAACAATGCCTAAAATATCTTTACTAGAGGAAAAGTTTGCTAACATTTGCTCTCAAATATTCTGCATCAAAATTTTCCACATCTACTTTTGCATTATTTAACTATTTTCATATAGGGATTTATACATGACACTATTAATTGATCAGAATCCTCAGTAAAAAAAATCTAACTTTAAATTATTAATTTTATATTATTTCTGTAACAATTTTTTTACTCTTAAGTATCCAGGAAATATATGTTTTCACTGTTCTGAAATTTAATCTATTATATTTCTTGCCTTCCCTAGAACCATATTTTGAGGTTTGCTACCCTTAATATTCATTATACTCTAACATATGATCTTGCTACCTATCTTTTACAGAATATAATGTTTTACGGGGATTTAGGCTACATACACTTTTTTTTTTTTTTCTGGAGCTGAGGACCGAACCCAGGGCCTTGCGCTTGCTAGGCAAGTGCTCTACCACTGAGCTAAATCCCCAACCCAACATACACTTTTAATCTTAATGATATTACTAAATTTCCAAAGGCAGTGGGTCTGTAGGAGCAAAACTAGGTATCAAGTTCATTATGAATTTTGATTGATGTTGTCATGATGCTAAAAGAAATTCTGCTCTCTTCCTAATTAAGCTAGCGGTGGGAATTTTTCATTTTTATTTTGCAATACTGGGAATCTAACTTACCACCTCATTCATGCTGAGGAAGTGCCTTACCACTGAGTTATAGCCACAGTCTTTTTGTTAACTGCAGACAGAGTAACAATAACTTACTCTGGCTAGTCTTGAACTCACTCTAAATCCCAGACAGACATCCAACTTGCAATTCTCCTGCCTCAGCATCATGAGTATCTGGGATTGATTAGAGTCATACACCATTAGCCCCAAGTATAACTTTGATTTTTATTAAATGTTGTTTCTGTACATATTAATAGATTTATAAAAAAATCATTTACTTTGAATTATATCATTTTATTAATGGGAAGAATTTGATTAATTCATTTACAGGTTTGGTTTTTTTTGTTTTTTGTTTGTTTGTTTGGTTGGTTGGTTGGTTTTTTTTTTTTTTTTTTTGGTTTTTTGAGACAGGGTTTCTCTGTTCTCCTGCCTCAGCATCATGAGTATCTGGGATTGAATAGAGTCATACACCATTAGCCCCAAGTATAACTTTGATTTTTATTAAATGTTGTTTCTGTACATATTGATAGATTTATAAAAAAATCATTTATTTTGAATTATAATGGGAAGAATTTGATTAATTCATTTACAGGTTTGGTTTTTTTTGTTTTTTGTTTGTTTGGTTGGTTGTTTTGTATGTTTGTTTGTTTGTTTGTTTACTTTTTGGTTTTTTGAGACAGGGTTTCTCTGTGTAGTTTTGGTGCCTGTCCTGGGTCTCCTTTATAGACCAGGCTGGTCTCAAATTCACAGAGACCTGCGTGGCTCTGCCTCCTGAGTGCTGGGATTAAAGGCGTGCACATTTACAGTTTTAAATAATCCTTTCATAACTCAAATAAATTCAGCTTGGTAATAAGTCAGGATCACAAGTCTTCTATGAACCTGATTATTTTATTTTATTTTATTGCTCATAAAATTCCTACAAGCTGTGGATCTCATCTGCTGGCTAGGCTATTCATGAATTTTGGTTATATCCCATAACAGAAGCAAATTCCTATTAAGACACACAAACTTATTTCAGTTGGATCACATGTAAGATATTTTTGTATAACATGGTTCTAATTTTGAAGTGTCTATTTTTCTCTTCATACATGTCCAGTTCTTTAGCTATCTTTACCTCTTTTTTCCCTAATCGATTTTAGTGTGTATTCCAAAGCTGCACGTATTGTTCGCATGATCACCGTGGCCTTTGGCTTTGTATCCCAGTGAAACCTGCAAACAGTATATCCTTTTCCTAAAATAGAATAGTGCTTGTCCTGAACACTAGATAATCTTCATGACAGTCATCTAAATGGCACATTTGCGCATTCTCATCATACTGAAAGGACAGCTGAAGCCAGTTTGACACAGTGTTGCCTTTTTTTTTTTTTTTGTGAGGGTCTCTGATTTTTTCTTATTTATTTATTTATTTATTTATTTATTTATTTATTTATTTATTTATTTTTCTATTATCAGCTTGACACAGTATAAATTCTTATCCTAATAGTGAAATGTTTCATTGAGGCTTGACCAGTAATTGAGTAAAACCAAAATTTATTATAAGCCACAGTCATCCTAGGGTCCCCCCTGCTATATAGCCTCCCTGGTTCTGTGGCCTTTTGGCTAAGATCAAGTGTAGTATCTGTTCTTATCAGTTTAACAGTGTTACCCTTAACTCCATTCTATACCCAAGGCAGTCACTCAGTGATATGAGCTCATCTGAGCAATACAATCCCAAAGTGCTAAGAGGGCTGTCATCTGGACATTGGACATCAGAGACTGCATATGTGAGAAGGGGCAATCCCCAAGCAAAATGTATGGAACCCAGGCTTCTGAGTGGTGGGAGTCAACCTCCCTGCAGTTACTTCCCTGTTATCTCCATCCACTGACAATTTGGGTGGCAGAAAGATGCACAGATGTTTCACACTTGCTTAGAAGATCTGTTAAAATACATTTGTGTCATGGAAATGATTTTGTAGTAAAGCAGAAAATGGAGACTGTCGAAAAAGTAATAAGTGGAGGATCAATGGACTTGAGAGGAGTAGCCTCAATTGAAAGCAATAAAGGTGAGCAGAATTGGGCTAGAGAGATGGTCCATGGGCTAAAAATAGCCACTGCTTTTGCAAAAACTCTTAGATTTGGTTCCCAGCACCCATATGATGACTAGCAATCATGTGGAACCCTGGTTCCAAGAATTCTAACATCATCTTCTGACCTTCAAGATCACTAGACATGCATGTGGTGTATGTAAACACACACTCACACAGAAAATACTCACACACATAAAATTTTAAAAATAAATCTTCAAAAAATATAAGAATTGAGGTTTTTCAAGTGTGTGATCTTTTGGAGGGGAAGGACGGCAGCGGCAGCGAGGGGTAAAAAAGGGTTTTAGTCTCAGCTCTTAGCTACTGCTCTGACCTCTTGGGCTTTTAACTCTGCCTTTAGCTCTGTGTTTCTTATTTAATAAGACCATTACATCTACATGTGAATATCCTTGATATGGTTTCCTACAGCATAAGATTGGGGTGTGTGGGTATTACAAGACTGATAGCATACCATCTTAAAAATAGCATACAAAGTATTTGTTATTATTTTACATATAATACTTATAGAATCATTGTTTATATGTATATGGATATTAATGTCCTTTTTGTAAAACACTATAGCATTTTTCTTTATTATGACAAAATATTTTTATTAATTCCTTTAGAATGTCATTCAATATATTTTAATCACTTGCAACATCTACTCCTCAACCAAACTCTTTCCAGGCATACCCCTACCCACCAACCAGAATTTTCAGCATGTGCTGAGTTTCAATACAGGTTTGACAAATGTGAAGGGAGAATAGTGAGAGAAAAAGAAATGAGGAAGAAGAATTATAGACTATGGTGGCATTCTAAGACAGTGTGGGCCAGAGCAATGTAAGATCTGCAAGCTTCATGAAAGGGGATTTGAATTCCACAAAAACACACTGGTGCTAGTTAGTGTCTATGTAACAGTCTGATGGAAGGGTGCACTGGTAAGAAAGGGCAACATCTGGAGGACATGGCGATGGAGCAGCATGGCAGTGGGGCCTTTCCCTATCCTAATTTCCCACCTTAAGTTAGGTTCCCTTGAAGAAGATGGGAGCAGTACGTTTACTTAGCTATAATGGAGATTACATTGGGAGGTAGGCTAACCTTGAGATAAGAAAGCATATCCTCTCACGGAGGTAGCAAATTTAATAGCATTTAAAAACCACAAAGAAACATGTTTATATACAAATCCATCTTTCCTTCCAGCTGCACGTGGTGGCACATGTCTGCAATGCCAGCCAATGAGGAAAGGGGAAGGAGGGTCAGGAGTCCAAGGCTTTCCTGGGCTCTGTGACATGTTCCAGGCCACTCTGGGCTTCCTGACACCCTGTCTCATAGAAGCTAAAAGCACATCTTTCTGATTTAACTTGTCACCAGTGTTCTCTCACAAATTTCTCTCTAGTGTTACCCACAAAGCACACAGACACACACCCCTGCCATGGGAACTTTGCCTTGCATGCTTTTCAGATCCCAGCTACTTTTTTGTCTTTACAAAAAAGCTCAGGTGTTGCCTCACTTCCTTGTGATATTTACTGGACGTCAACCTGTCGACAGGATTTCTTTGATCACCTTTTCTGAAATCACAATCTCTGTCAGCACAAAGCATGCTCCATAAATTGCTTTCAGAGTGGAACCTATTTTCTTTCCCAACTATAGGCTGTATTAGTTCCGGGGGGGGGGGGGCGGGAAATTGCATACAAAACCTTGTAAATCCTTAATGTTGGTGCTGCAGTCTCCCAGCTTATGTAGGCAGCAGGTAATCTAATTATTTGTAGAAAGCAGCATTGTGAATAATTTAACAAGTGTTTGCCTTCAAGAAAATATTGAATTCAGAGCATTTTGCAAATAATTCAATAAACAGGAACAAATACTACAATACTTACTTTTTAGGAAAAATGTGCAGACCTAAAGGAAAGCTCTGTGCTTTTCTATACTCTTAGTCTCTTACTCCCCCTAGAGCTAATCAAATGAATGCTCAAATCCTGGGTCTTTGATTAACAGATATGAAGAAATGATTCAGCCAAGCTTTCTGCTGCTGTGTGGAGCAGCATGTAAGTGCTGTGACTGACAGTCATACGTATTATTTGACTGGACCATGGGGCCCAGCTAGCTAATTGCACATTAATCTAGTTGTTGCTGAGAAGATATTCTGTAGCTGTGGTTTACATTTACACTCAGTTATCCTTAAGTGAAGATTATCCTTGCAAACCTGGATGGTGTAATTCCAATCAGCTATGAGGCCTCAGCAGGGAAAAAAAAAATGAAGATTTTCCCGAGGAAGAAGGACCATTCAGAATGCACCTTCAGCTCCTCCTGGGCATTTCCATCTTCAACTATGGAGTCTGCATTTGTCTGTCCCTGTGAAGAATAGTTTTAGAATAATAAATATTCAAGATCTCTCTCTCCTCTCTCTCTCTCTCTCTCTCTCTCTCTCTCTCTCTCTCTCTCTCTCTCTCTCCCTGTGTGTATGTGTGTGTGTGTGCATATTCTATGTGTTTCTTATAAATATGTATGTGTAAACACACACACATTCATGGATAAATTAAGGGTCTACCAGAGAATAATAAGATTGGCATGTATACCAAATAAAATCTTCAATTTTTAAAAAGAATTAATGTGGGGGACATTTTTAAAGATTCATTTTGTGTGCGTGTGTTTATGTGTGTTTTGTGAATATATGTCACATATGCTCATTCAGGTGCACCACAGAGGGCCTCAAATGCCCTAGACCATGGTAATAGGAGGTTGTGAGGACATGATGTAGATACTGGGAACCTAAAGGAACTTCAAAAGAGCAGGAGTCCTCTTAATCTCTGTACCAGCCAGCCAGCCCCCATATTGATACATTTTCATGTGTGAGTACATGTATATATAAAAAATATCTATGAATATGTGTGGTGTGGTGTGGTGTGTGTGCGTGTGTGTGTGTGTGTGTGTGTGTGTGTGTGTGTGTGTGAGAGAGAGAGAGAGAGAGAGAGAGAGAGAGAGAGAGAGAGAGAGAGGTGGTGGTGTGTAAATATTAAACTTTCTACTACCAAGAGACCATTGAGGGCTGATGAGATGACTTAGCAGGTAAAGGGACTTGCCATCAAGACCCAGTTCAATCGCTATCACCTACATGATGGAAGGAATGTATTAATTCTCAAAAATTGTTCTCTGGCCTCCATATGTATGCTGTGGCACACACACAAACACACACACACACACACACACACACACACACACACACACACACACACACACACCCCTACCCACTTGCACACACACATAGTAAATAAAATGTTCTTTAGAGGTTTTTAAAAGAATGTTTAAATTAAAAAAAAGACCATTAGGCATTATTCTCAGTTTCCTGATCAGATAGTCCTGCAAGACATAAAAGGAAAGGGAAAATTTGTATTTGTATATGTATATACATATATATATATATATATATATATATATATATATATATATATATATATTCTTCTAAAATGTATCAGGCATTGTATACATGTTTCATGTGTGTTATATATAATTAATTCTTTTAGAAAACACACCCCTGTTTCTCAAAGGAAGATATGTAGGACAGTGAGGACAAGAAGAAGCATTCCATATAGAGTGGACTGGCAGAGAGGTAAGGTTCCTTTGTGCTCATAGTTTTGGAGTAGCAGTCTTTGGTTCCTTTCTTAGCCTAAAGTAAGGCAAGACATCACGACAGAGAGCACATGGTGTAGAAAAGATGCCAGCTTATGACAGCTGGGAAGTGAGAGGAGGAAGAAGAAGGGCCAGGATTCCAATACTCCTTTCAAGGGCACCTTTTCATGTGAGCAGAATACCTCCTGTTAGGTCCCACTTCTTGAAGGTCCTACTATCTTCCTGGATTGCTGGGAAGCCAGCTTTTCACACATGAGCTTTCAGGGAAAAATCCAATCCCCAGCAGGCATCAAGTGAAAGTAGGCTTCCTCATTTCAGAAAGGAGAATGACAAGATCTGCCTCACTCTGCTGGAGTCACTATGATGAATTAGCATATATAGCTACTCAGCTATTTGTCAGACACATTGAGTAAGGTTGCAACAAATGTTTGCTAGTCCAGTGTTCTAGACATGAAGAACTTATACAATGATCTGTGTTTTTCTTTTTTTTTCTGCTTGCTTCCTTATCTGGCCTATCTTTCAGAGGACACACAAATAGCCAAGTGCCTCAGTGTCCTAAATTTTCATCTCACCATCAAAAACAATGCTTTTCCCTGTCTCAAAAGACCAAGAGAGTTTATAAGGAGGAATTCTGTCTCCTGCTATTTCTAGAACTGTTTTAATCTCTATTTTTCTAAAAAGAGACTTCTATAGAGGGCACTTTGCTATTTTGTTCAAACAAGGCAAGAACACATTTCCTGGTTCAAGAAAAAGACGTTGTGCTGTACTTATATTGGGTTTTATAATGATTGGTTAAAACAAAGGAAAACTAATCTATCACTGTTAGTTACTAATGAATTACATTTTTCTTATTTATTATCCAACAAATACAGTCAGATTTTATCTGTGAAATAGTTGGTGATTTTTCACTTACATTTCTCTAAAGGGAAAAGCAATCTAGCAACAAAAACTAGATTCTCATTTGTGTTTTTTCTCCACTCTGGGCAGAAAAGGGTGGGGTTGGCTGTGACTGGAGCGCACTTAGGACCTGTGAAAGCATGCCTACAGACAAATGCTTCATGCCCTCTGGAAAATGAAAGCAAGTGAAAATGTAATCTATTCTATGTGGAGAGAATGAAGCAGGCTAACATCTTGAAATGTTAACTTGTAGTGGTTCTCAACCTTCCCAATGCTGAGACTCTTTAATACAGTTCCTCATGGTGTGGTGACCCCCAAACACAAAATTATTATAATTTTAGTACTATTGTGAATCGTAATGTAAATATCTGATATGCAAGTTATCTGCTATATGACCCCTGTGGGGTTGTGACCCAGGGAGGGGAAGTGGCTGATCCATACTCCATTTCCTGGCTGCTTAGGTGTGACTGTACTTCCCATTCATGAAGTTCTAAGGAGTCTTATAAGAATTTCACACCAAACCTCAGGCATTACCTTTGCTTCATGCTGCACCAGCATGAGAAATACGTATACTTCCTCGCTTAGTGTAAAGACATCTTGGCATTAGTCAAGGGCATAAATTGTTGTGCTGTTGACCCAAATTTTAAACCTGTTTCAAGGTAGCTAGCTGATGGCCTCAGTGGGACAAAGCAGTTATGTGGCTTCTTTGATTTTCTACTTCTAAAATAAAGATAAAATTTGAAAGTGATGGGAACTTTTCAGTGAGATATGAGAAGTATGTAAGAAAGGGGAATCAGGAGGTATGATGTTAGCTATTTACACTATAAAAATCACAAAATATAGTTGTTAACTTCTAAAGTTAAGTGTAATTGTTAATTTTTAAAGTTGTTAACATGTTTAAAGGTTTATTTTGATATCAAATGAATCCAATTCTAAATCCCAGATTTTGTTCTGTGTGAATCTAAACCAAGTTTGAGATTTCTTCACAAGTTAGTTACTTCATCCGTAAGTAGCAAGCATCATTCATCACATCTGGCTGTTTGGAAAATTAGAGAGTGAAAATAGAGCTTCCAGGGGTCAAGGCTATTACCAAACTCAGGCCCTGAAGACACACCAATGTGGTAAATATCCTAATACTCTTTTGAGGAAACTGAGGCATATCACATCCACAAACATAACCCACAGTTGCTCATCTGACAGAAGAAAATATGAAACCTTTCCCCCTATGTCATTAATAAGCTAAAGGTATTTCTGTGACAAAGCTGAAGACAATGGTCTACAGAAGATGGAGAGCCATCTTTAACTTCACACTCTTTTCATACAATCCCCAGCCATCAATGAGTTCTATGTTGTACCTCCAATCCAACCTAGAACCTGATTACTTGTTCCTCCGTCCATTATACTTCCACATGACAAGACATTACTATCTCTTAATTAAATAAAAAGCCCTTCATTTCATAAACAACACAAAAAAGAGGTTGCAAGTCCATTTTACTGGTATATAGTAGTAACAAAATAAATGTGCTATCAAATAATATTGTATCTATAAAGGGATGTATACACACACACACATATATATGTATTATTGTGTGTGTGTGTATATATATATATATATATACACAAACACATACATGTGTATGTACATGTGTGTGTTTGTGTCCAGAGTCTTATATATGCTAAGCAAGTGCTCTACTTGCTTAGCTATATCCTCAGTCTTCTTTTTACTTTTTAAGTTGAGACGTGGTCTCATTAAGTTGCTGGAGCTGCCGTTAAACTTACTATGTTGACCTAACAGAAGACTTGAATTTGCAGTACTCTAACCTCAGCTTTCTCATAGCTAATACTACATACCTGTGTTACCAGATCCAGTTGGCACAAACTACATCACTTTTACTATATTCTTCACATGAAGTCTTAAATTTTCTTAAGTTTCCAGAGCTGACCTCTGTTCAGTGTAAAGAACTGGCTCATTCTGTGAGGCTGTATTCTGCATCTTCTCAGGGGAAGAACTTTTGTAGCAAAGGAAAATATAACTGAAAGAACAATTATTTCAGACTGAAAACTCTTTCTGGTATTGTTAATAAAGTGAACTGCTTTTTATTATAATGTTCTTTTAGGAACTGTGCTTGTGAACTCCACAGGCCCTCAGTCAGGAGAGAGATCTTCATTCCTTCTGCAAGAGAACTCCTGAAGCACGGACCACTTTACATTCAGATGCTGAGTCCCAGTTGACAGTCTGAACTAATGCTGCTTTCAGCATCCATCTCGGGAGATTAGCCAATTGTCAGAAAGCTGTGATTGTTGCATAAAATGCTGCTATCCGATGTGCTCAAATTGACACCTGGTGGAAAGATTTTTCCCCCTATGTCATGGCTTATAAAATTCTTGCAGATAAAACCTCTCATAAGTAATTTGTTCTGTTACTTCTTTTTTTGCTTAACTTCACCAAGTTTCCTTTCTGCCAGTCATCATCTACTTCATTTATCTCTTTAGAGCTCATAGTGAAAAAGTCCAAGTTAATCAACTGATTACAAATTCTTTAATTCCAGGCAACATATTTCTCATTCTTCTCAGTTCCTTCAAGGAGAGCTGAGAACTGGACTCCTGAGGCTGTGCTGTCATTAGCAGGTAGGTGTTCAGTACAGGCAGTTCTACATTGCTTCAGTACCTTTGGGAAGTTTCCAGGAAGGACAAAGTTTCATCCATTAAATATATGAATTACTTGGAAGATGAATAGGATTCTGCCTGGTTAGCCCCTTGAGAAAATCACATATTTATTGCTTCAGTATTCCCCCAGTGTTTCATAGAGGCATCCTGAAAAATTGAATTTATCAATCCCCGACTTGTTTCAATGACTACATACAGTATGGCGTCATTATCTAATTCATTCATTCACTCATTCACTGTATGTTTTCCATGTGTCAGTCACCACCGCATATCCTAGGGATAAGAAACATAATGAAAGTCTTCTGGGATGTAAATAATGGAGGCCAGTTAGTGTTAGACACTCTAGAAGAAACTAAAGGGACTGATCTAGAAGTCAGGGATGGTTAAACGGAGACAAATTTGCTGTTCCATGTGTACAGTAAGCTTAATTTTCTTACCAATGTTGTCTGTGAGTGCTTGAAAGCAAGCAAACTAGCAATTGTAGATGTAACCAACCGCCTTATTAAATAAGAGACACAGAGCCAATGTAAAGATGAAAGCCAAAGAGGTCAGAGCTAAGAGTCTTACCCGCTTTTCCGCCAGCTAGCCTCTCCCGCCAAGAGACCTCTCCGAAAAGGACTACTTCCTGTGCGTTTGCCTTTAAATAAGAGTCCTTGTTCTTCCTTCTCATTGGTTGTAAACCCAACTACGTGACTGCCTCGTCACTGCCTCTCTGTACAGACCTCCAAGTCTTCTATGGTTGGTATTGAGATTAAGGGCGTGTGTCTCCAATGCTGGCTGTATCCTTGAACACACAGAGATCTACCTAGTTCTGCTTACCAAGTGCTGGGATTAAAGGCGTGCACCACCACCACCCTGGCTTTCGCTATGGCTTGCTAATAGCTCTGACCTCTAGGCAACTTTATTTATTAACATACAAATAAAATCACATTTCAGTACAAATAGAATACCACTATAAGCAATGGTAAGAAAATTTTCAAAGCAGTGATGAGTGAAAGGAAAATGTCCAAATGCAGAGAAGTCTATGATATGTACAGAACAGCAAGGCAGCTGGAATGACTGTAAAGAAACGATGAAGAACTGGGTCTCAAAAATGAAGGCCATATGGTTAATGAGAGGCAAGGAATAAGGTCCTATAGCCCATAGTAAGGAATTGTCCTTTCATTATGAAAATACTGAGAAGTTACTAAGAAAACCTTGTACCTATTTTCAAGGCCCAGTTGGTTTCTATAATGAAACTAAGGTCTACAGACAAACTATGAGTCAAGGAAGCCTAGTGTACAACTATTGCTCATCTGAGATGAGAGATAGTTAAGCTTATGCTGACTGGATCTGGGATCACAGGTGTGTAATATTAGCTACTTGAGAACTTCAGGATTTAAGGATAAGATGAACAAGCTCTAGGCTGAGGCTCAGTGGTATAGAATTTGGATATTAAGCACAAAGTTCTATCCTCACCATGAAAGAATAAAAATGAAAAAAAAAAGCTGAAAGAAAAAAAGTAAAAGGAGGAAATTTCAAATTTTCTCTGCTCCAAGTCAGAAGTATCAGGAAGCATATTGATATGAACCTTTATTTACACAAGAACACTTAGAGGTATAAAAAACAAGGGAGCTCAGGCTTTCCCCATGGATCTTCTCAGTCAGTGGTTTGGGAGTAGAGGGCAGACACTGGCAACATTTATAAATTTCAATAGTGACTGAGAAGTGCAGCCAGGGAAGAGAATCACAGCAACCGAATAGCTCTGGAATCCCAGAGAAATGAACTAGCTGGTCTAGAACCACACAGAGTCAAGACTACGAGCTGCTTTTAATGGGTGAGTTCTCTTTCAGTAACAGTATCTTCACATCCAATCTGAGTGCTCAAACATGAATGTATGCCCAAAGCTAGATTGTCATTGTGTTACTGTAGCCTGTGAATTTGAAAGACCTCTCTGAAGTCTAAATATTCCTAGACTCACTGTTAATTCTTGAGGACAACATCCTTAAACCAGAAAACAGCTTTGCCACCCCAAATAAATAAATCTATGATCTTACGTCCAGCACTTGAAGTGATTTGGTGTCAGTCTTTTCTTTCTCTAACTTCCTGCAATGTTAAGGTTGTGCATCATGTCTGAGGGTAGTAGCAAAAAGATAAAATATTATAAAACCAACTGGAGGATGATCCAAGGGGTCAGCACTCTGCGACAACTTGGACTTTTGTGCTATGGTCCTGAGTGAGAGCTTGTCTATGGTGGATCACAGTTCCTCATTGCTATGCACCTGCACACCTCCAGATCTAGTTGGAAAGTCAGATGATCCAAATCACAATCATAGTATGTGAACTCAGAAACAGAAATGTGACGTAGAAGAATGGGAATTGCTTATGAAGGCACAATCTACAGTGTAGCTGCAACATCCATCAAAGAAGCAGAGTACACACTCCATCCCTGTCACTCTCTGGCTTTGCATATCTTTAATTGAAAAATACACTTTTGCTCTTTTAGCACAGTAACTTAAGAATTTCTTTTCTACAGAATAATCATAATAGGAGGCTACTGCTTTGGGGCTTCTCCATTTTGTAAATGGAGTTAATTTTTATGTTCTATCTATTTACAGTAATATGTACTTATACTAATGATAATTTAAACTATACAAAAATATATCATTTTCCCTGGGCTACCAAGTGAGTCCCAGGAAAGGCACAAAGCTACACAGAGAAACCCTGTCTCGAAAAACCAAAAAAAAAAAAATATATATATATATATATCATTTTCATGTCACCAGTACATAAGGTGCTTAAAGGAAGTTTTAATAGGAACTGTGATGTAGGCTTTGCTGTGCATGAATAAACATTGAAGCCAGCTAAAGTGTACCCATTAGTCTTCTATAAGCACTTCAAAAGTGTTTCTTCTTAACTTCCTTTTATACAAGTTGACTTCACTATTCTGTGTTTCAAAATTCTGTAAGAGCATTACCAATTGATCTACTGTACATATACATGTAAAAAGGAGTGTTCAATATGCCAAAGCCCTATAGGGACACAAAATATTAGGTTACTGAATGTAGCAAGTAGTTCTGAAGAATCTAATTCCATGGGGAAAGTGTTACAAATTTTAACAAGGATATTCTGTGTAGATGTGATGACTCACTTTGTAAGTGTTATCGCATATAATATATGGAATACACTATTAACATAGAAGTTCATATTGCCATTTTTAATATGATAAACCTTGACAGATTCTATGATTTCTGTGTTGTCTACTCAGTAATTAAAAGGGTTTAAATTGTATAAAGTCGTAAGTTTAAATTTTAACACTATTTCGTGAACCAAAAGATACCTAATAAATATATCAAATTTAAAACCCATTGCTGCTGCCCAGAGTTATCAACCTATAGCTATCAAAAATTCAGGTTATCAAAGCAACAAAATGCTTCACTTTACCTGGAGGGAACAGAGAACATCTAATTTACTGCTCACCTATTCACTTATTTAATATCAAATAAATGTTGATGAGTAGTCAATGTAATTTTATGCTTTGCTAAAACTTTCCTTAGATTATATATCACCTTCATCATGATTTGTTTTAATGGATACTTGTAGTTGATAGTTTTTTTTCTCCTTTGGCTCTTTGGGGGGACTGCCACCCAGGTCCCAAATAAATCACTTGGAGGCTTATTCTTACTTCATCCTGCCTTAGCTTGGCTTGTTTCTAGTGAGCTTTTCTGAACTGAAATTATCCCATCTATCTTTTGCTTCTGGGCTTTTACCTTCCTCTATTTCTGTATATCTCTTCTTTACTTCTTACTTCATGGCTTGCTCTGTAGCTGGGTGGCTGGCCCCTGATGTCCTCTCTCCTTCTTTTCTCATTCTTCCTATTTATTCTCTCTGCCTGCCAGCCCCACCTATCCTTTCTTCTGCCTAGCTATTGGTCATGCAGTTCTTTATTAGTCCAATTGGGTGTTTTAGACAGGCACAGTAACATAGCTTCACAGAGTTAAACAAATGCAACATAAAAGAATGATATATATTTTTGCATCATTAAACAAATATTCCATAGCATAAACCAATGTAACACATCTTCAACTAATACTCCACAACAAATATTTCCAAAGTTGACTTTGAGCATTTCGTCAAGTTTGAAAAGAGGAATAATGGGTAAATGTTACTTTACAGAATGATTCTGAGAAGTTATAATGTGTGCCACAGTCACTAGTGAAGGTATGTCACTGTAGACCCCCTCTACTGCTCTTAACTTTTTTGTTGCTATAAGTGACAGAATCTATTCATGAAATTATTGACACTAATATTTTACAATTTTCTTATGTGTATAAATGAAATAGCATCTAAGCACTGGTTATTCATGCTGATGGGTTTCAAGAATAGACATCCTACCACCAAGAAAGGACAAGAGTACACCATAGTAAGATCCCAGATGTGGGTTTCAAAGACCACTTCCATCACACACAAACATGTAAACCTTCAAGCTGTGTTAATGTATTTTTAATAGACTACTGTCTAGATGCCATCTTGGAATCAGATCATCCATGAGTCTCACCATAGTTTGGAAAAGCAGAATGGAGTAAATTCTATAAAATTACTATCAGAGTACCATGTATAGTGTTATGACAGTAAGCAGTTACTGTGTGTTTTTGCATTGTAAATGCTAGTCTGTGCATTGTAATTCATTATTTTATTTAAGCTCAGAGGCCAAAGCCCATATGTTTTACCACTGTGCTGTGTATCCCCTAGCTACTATTAAATGTAGTTTATTTATCTTATGTTTTATCACTGCTCAAACTCTTCCAGCTCTGTAAAAAGGACAGACTTTGTGCACAGACAAAAGCTTCTGATTCTCATTTCTACAAAATGTATTATTTCAATACATTAAAGTTCTTTTAAATTTATTGCCTCTCCTGGAGCAAATATACAATCAGCATTTAATTATGTGCTTGCAAGGGTAAGAGACAGTACTATTTCATATTTCAATAATTTTTAACTGACCATTAAATAGTGTAAAATACTTTATTATGCTGATAGTAAGATAAATTCCTACTTTAGAAATGTTAGAGTGTAAAACATAGTATGAGTCTTAGAATCAGTGGGACAAAGTAATTGATAATTTTCTTTCTACAAAATGAAGGGCATACCCATTTCTCCTAAAAAATAGTTGGCCATGTTTGTAGGGAGACTTTTAAATAAATTATACCCTTAAAGATTGTATCAAATTATCTGTTCAAGCCTTCAAGCTCTTTGGCAGTGCTGTACAGCTACACCCTTATCCTAATTTCTTGACAAATCCTTCATCTACCCTTTACACTGCACTTCTCCATGGGAAAGAGGAATGGCAATGACTATTTTCATTGGGTCAACACAGGGCCATCAACTTCAACACTAAGCTGAGTTTTGGTTGGATAATGCTTTGCTGTGTGGAGCTGTTATTTGGCATCATGTCAAGTATATTGGTCAGGGCTTTCTAAATAAATGGAAGTGGTAGAATGAATGTATATTTTAGAGAGATTTATCAGATTGACTTGCACAACACGCCTTTAGGTAGTCTAACAAAGATTGCCTTACAACGAAGAGGCCAAGAAACCAGTAGCCTCTCAATCCACAAGGCTGGGTGTTTCTGCAGGTCCATTCTGGTGCTGAAAGCCTAGAGAATTCTTGGAGAGCAGTTGGCCTTAAATCTCAGTTGAAAGCCACAAGAAGTTGGTGCTTATACTGTGGTGGCATTCCTGCAGAGCTACACCTGGCCTGGCTCCAGAGAGTAGCACCAGCCCTAATCCGTCTTTTGTTTAGCAGACACCTTTTGTTTCCCTTGTTGCCCTCTATGTGAATCTTGTCTTGGAGTTTCCCACAAAGGCCTATGCAAAACCTGGAAAACCATGGGACCTGACAAATTGAGGAATTTGCACTTGGCATTGTGTTGTTGGAAGCTACTTTCAGGTTGTTTTGAGCTTATGGAAATTAACTGGCTAAACTGTATTGGAGAGAAATAAAACTAGCCCAAGATGAAGGGAAGGAGCTTCAGTCCTTCAAGGCTGGATGCCCCCTGCAGCCATGAAAGGCTAGATTCATTCTTAAGATGCCTCTGAGTCTTCATTCCACGGACCTGAGTGAACTCACACACCCGTGTCGTGGCCTCACAGTTACATTATACCATTGAAGGAATGCACAACAACAGAATACTGAAATTTGCCAATGATGGTGAGGTCAAATAAACACATTTTTTTTTCTTTTTCCATATTCTTTGGTCTGAGTAGCCCACAGACAGTGCCACCCACATTTAGAATGAATCATCCTGCATCAGAAAGTTTGATCAAGAAAATTCCTCATAAGAATGCCAAGCAGCTTGGATCATAATGGATTCTAAATACAGTCAACTTAAGAACCAAGATTAACTTTTCCTCCTTAGATACTTGTACTTGGTTTATTTATTTATTTATTTATTTTTCCTCTTCGGGGCCTGGCCACCAAGCTCCCAAATAATCACAGGGAGACTTATTCTTACTTATGAATGCCTGGCCTTAGCTTGGCTTGTTTCTAGTCAACTGTTCTTGACTTAAATTATCCTGTCTACCTTTTGCCTCTGGGCTTTTACCTTTTTCTATTTCTGTATATCTTTTCTTTCCTTCTGTGAGACCAAAATGAGCTATCTTAGAAATAAGACCAAAATGCTTTCACTCAAAAACTAAGGCCTAAGATTTCTCCTTTTAGGAATAGGCCATTAGTTACTGAAACAAGTCAGTCCAGATGCCAGAAACCAGGAAGTGTAAAAGTACAGAGTCACAAGGTAGTCATGAGGTAATGACTGCAGGACTATAGAATGTTCCAACCCTGGTTTCCAGGGCAACTGACCATAAAAATGCCCCCACCTGATGGCAGCCAATGAGCAATGGTGGCAGGCAACCACCCCCTTAGAAGTAAGATTAAGCCATGATTTCTAGAAAGCCCTTAGAAGCGAGCCAATCAGAATTGTACCCGTACTAGCACCCCTAAATGATGTAACCTTGTGATTTTTCCCTTTAAAAGCTGAGCTTGCAGATAGGTGGGCACTTCCTCCAGTCTCCACTGCGTTGGATGTATTGGATGAAGTCCCTGCCTAGGCTTGTATATCCAGAATAAAACGTTGCTTTTGCATTCCAGCATGCTCGTCTTTGGTGGTCTCTCTGGGGGTCGCTATCTGGGCACAACACTTCTTATTCCATGTATGGCTATTTGGCTGGATGGCTGGCCCCCAGCACACTCCTCTTCTCATTTTCTCCCTCTTCTATTTTTCTCCTTCTATTTATTCTCTCTGCCTGGCAGCCCCACCCATCCCTCTCCTGCCTAGCTATTGACTGTTCAGCTCCTTATTATAATAATCAGGTGTTTCAGACAGGCAAAGTAACACACCTTCACAGAGTTAAACAAATGCAACATAAAAGAATGCAACACATCGTTGCATCATTACACAAATATTTCATAGCATAAACAAATGTAACACATCATTAACTTATATTCCACAACAGATACTAGCAATAGCCATGCCTTCTCCCCAAATTGTGGTGCCTCAAAATATCTCCATGTATTATCCAATGTCCCCTGAAGAAGAAAATAAACTGATCCTGCACAGAATCAGTGGGTTAAAGGATGCTAGTGGACTTGACATGAAGAAGGACCTGTAGCTCACTTGCATGGTAGATTTTCCTCCTCTACTAAGCTATGTAAGAAAGTGATCCTCTCATGATCCTAATACAAGCTGGGTTCAGCTGCCCGTGTTGCTAACATCCTAGATAGGCCCATACCCCTGCTTTTATTTTCCTAAGGTCATTTTTCCTTTTGTCAAGAACATTTTCTCTGCCAATCAAAATGCATTTTGTTATTCTATGTCCATGGATATTTTGCGTTTGTATATGTCTGTACACCACATATGTACGAAGCCTACAGAGCCCAGAGAGGGCACTGGATCCCCTGTACCTGGAGTTACAGATGATTGAGAACCATCACATCAGTGCTGGGAATCAATCTCAGGACCTCTAGAAGAGCAGCCAACACTCTTGACCTTTGAGCCATCTCTGCAGCCCCTATGGAGATTTTTTTTTTTAAAAAAAGATTACACTCAGAGTTTTAAAGTCAGTCATCTAAAGTGTAATTTTCAGAGAGAAATCATTTCCCCTAAACTCTTGAAGATGCTGCTCCATCTCCTGATTCCTAGATACCCAGGATATGTAGGAAATGACCAGGGGACAAGAAGTAAAACACCACAGCACTCTTGTTTGGTATGATATTTTTAATGTTCACAGAGCTGAACACACACACACACACACACACACACACACACACACACACACACACA
>CABHPR010156427.1:0-22923 GCA_902168415.1 Peromyscus melanophrys | reverse complement strand
ACACACACACACACACACACACACACACACACACACACACACACACACACAAAGACCAAAGAAAGCTTGTCTCAAAAAGCAAGATAGTTGGCACCAGAGGAAACATTAGATGAGGTTGTCTAGAGCCTCTACACACATGAACACACACACATACACACACATAAACATGCATGCACACAATTAAAATCACATTTTCTGTGACTACTTAAGTTCTTTTTACTTCTAATGGAAGGCATTTCTTTATTTTGTAAAACATTCATTTGTGTATGACATTACTCGTTCTATTTTCAACACTAGAAACTGTCAATAGTCTACAATGAAATAATATCCTCTGAAAATACGACAGAAATATGACATGCTTCAAACCATGAGCCTAAGTTTCATGTTTTTCCAAATAATATCCTAGTGTTTTCATAGCCTTTAATGTTTTGCAAATGACTGCTTGGTTTGCTCTGCTATGAAATGGTTAAACACATCTAAACCCCTGACTTTTGCAACAAGAGGAGGATTAAAATTATGACATAAGAAAGGACCTTGAAATCAAAGACGACTCCCTGGAGACTTGTAAACTGAAGTCACTTTCTGCTGAAAGTTGGCACAACCCACATGGCCTTCCTGAAAGCCTCATAGCATAAGAAAAGCACAAAGGTGCCCCTGGCCTGCCTTTCAGTTGTCTTAGGAGACTGTTCTTTTCACACAGTGCTTTCAGGCTGCTTGGTCAGCATTTAATTCTTACTGGGGAAAGGCAATGTTAGAGGTGCTGAACACACAATGTGTGTGGCCCACACATTAAAAAATATTACTCTCTATACTCCACTCAGGCCACAGGTGAGCAGGAATTCGGGAAAGCCAGCCAAAAGTAGGTAAGTAGAAATACTGGCATGGAATGAAAGAGGAAGAACCATCTGGAAAGGCTTTGGATGATGTCCAAGAGGAATAGGTCTCATACGGTGAGCCTTAGTAGGGTACAGAACAGATAAATAACACACCAGGTATTTGCACTTGAGAACCACAGCTGCCTTTCTAATGGTCTTTTATGACAGGTTGCCAAGCTTGCCTGCAATCAATTCTAAAATGCTTTCTTAAAAGTCTCAAGAACTCCCTCGGTGAGTTCCAGTCCAAAAAGACATTCCCTCTGATGGATGTACAGGGTATTGCTTCCTCCTTTATGAGAAACTGCTCTGTCACAGCCTTAGACTGCATAGGAAGCGGGGAGGGCCGCTATCATCACCTCACTGCCTCTCTTCCATCAGTGCATAGGACTCATTCTTAGGCCATTTGAAAATCAATAGGTTGTGAAACTTAGGTGTGGTGGAAAGAACCAACAAGTGCCCAATCGCATGGTTTTATGCTACCCATTTCTTCCATGAAGAGTATTCTGACATGCGTCTCGTAGCATCCTGGTTTTTTTTTTCTTTTTTCTTTTTTCTTTTTTTAGCAGACAGTATTACTGACCCCTTAGAAAGGTTTCTAGGGTTGACCCAATCCCAAATATATCTGCAAAATTTTTAAGCTTTATTTCACATGCATTACCTCATTTCTGCCTGAAGCCAACTGATGGTCATAGGTTATTATTGTTATCATCATCATCATTATCATCATCCTCATCCTCATCATCATCATCATCATTTTCCTGATTTACAAAAGGTGAAAACATAAAGCTCCAAGCATAAATTACTTTTCATTGGGAAAACGTAATCAGCCAAACCATAGCATCTACTGACTACAAGCTTTGATTCATTGTCACAAAGGTCAGTGGGAAGAAACAGTTATTTTCAAGGTGTTTCTATTCACCTATAAAATAATGATGTGCCACATTAATTGACAAGAAGCAGGGTTCTTCAGATACCAAGGCTGCTTGTTTTTACCAGCTTCATTTCTTTCTTTCTTTTTTTTTTTTTTTTTTTTTTTTTTAGCTGATGGAACTTAGGTAATAGAGAATCTTAAGGACACCGAGGTCCTCAGAAGTGAGAAATAAACAGAAAACTTTCCCAAGGACAGGCTGCAGTTCTGTAATAGAAGACAGTGTGCAAGAACAGAGTGAGGTGTCACAGCCTAGTCAGGCCCCCCGTGTGCTAATGCAATTCTCTCTGCTGTCTCTGGACTCAAAGTGAGGATATAAATATATCACCTTTGCCAGAGTGGAAGTGGGAGGCAAAATGCACAAATGAGAACAAGATAAGAATCAGAAGCAGAGAATCACACTGATACAATGTTAGACAAAGAACAATTTCAAGAAAGGATGAGAGAAGTTTTATATATAAATGCGATGCATTCTGAGCACACAGAGGCCTGTCATCTGTGGTATATGGTAACAGGATCCCTGAACACTTAATGGCATTCATTTTTATTACCGTTTTGCTCCAGTGGGGAATGACATACTAAACTGATCAATGTAAGGTGACGGCTTTGTCAAGATGTTTACAGAAATTGTCGGAATTGAATATTGTGAAATATTCTTTCATTTTCCCGTTGACTGTTACATTGTCTGACTCCTGTTGAGGGTTTTAAAATTTTTATAGTTCACTTCCTAGTTCTGAAAGGAGCATATTAATCATCTGCAGATGAGTTAAAGTCTTATGTGTTTGCCCTGCTAATTATCACAGACATTACAGGAACTGTATATGCAGGATATGTGGTTATTCAGAACAATGGGGCATGTAAAGATTTTAGGGCAAGGAAAATATTAGAAATGTCTGCCTTTATATTTTTGCTTAGTAGTATAATGTTTGATTCAAATGAAATTATACTGAGTCCCCATATATAGCTTTTTCCACAGAGAAATGAAAGTAAAGAAGGGAACAGTGTCTAGAACAGTGGTTCTCACCTGTGGGTCACGACCTCTTTGGGGGTCAAATGACCCTTTCATGGGGTTGGCATACCAGATATCCTGCATACAGACATTTGCATTTTGATTCATAGAAGTAGCAAAATTACACTTATGATGTATCAACTGAGTAACTTTACAGTTTGGAGTCACCAAGACATGAAGAATTGTATTAAAAGGTCTCAACATTAGGAAGGTTGAAAACCACTGTGTAGAGTCTTTATAGTTCATTTTGTTGTTCTCTTAGATGGTGGGGATTTGTTTAAACCCACCATCTGGTTGATTTGTTTTAATTTGTATGTATCTGTGTGTAAACCATATGTCTATGTGTGCCTGTAGAGAACAGAACACATCAGTCCCCTAGAGCTGGAGTTATAATTGGTTGTGAGCTGCCTGACATGGATAATGGGGAGTGACTTGAGTTCTCTGGAAGAGCAGTAAGTGTTCTTAACCGCTGAGGCATTTTTCCAATCCCCAAGCACAGGTTTCAGCAGATGTACTGTTTTCTTCTTCTGAAAAATTATTTCTCCAGTTATTTGAAAATCTGATTTTATTTTGACATGGTTAATGAAAAGGTAGAAAGAGGGAAAAAACAAATTTTCCAGTCACACATATATATGCAAATTTAAAGTTGGAAATTATTGAAGTGTGTCTTAAGTAATGAGTCTTTAGCAGTGCATAGTCATTGGATAAACTTGTTCAACTCATGTGAGAAATTGTAAGAGAAAAAGTTTAATAATAAAAATCACCTAAACTATTTGTGGTACGTCTGAAACTTGTGACAAAAGGATAATATAAGAGAGATTTTAAATTATATAGTTGGCTCTCTGAGAACACATAAAGTGTCAGTCTTTCATTTCAAATTATAGGTCTTTAATTTACACATGCAATTAAGGAATTGTGTACAACTCAAGGAATGAAAAATTAGGAAATATTCATTATAAAGAATATTCTGGGCAACAAGATGTGGGTTGAGTGTGTTGTATTGGAAATAAATACCATGAAACATTGAGAAGAGAGGGAGGAAGTGAGACTGGAAATGGAAAGAGGCCAGACAGTGAGTGAATCCCAGCATGTTGCTGAGGTGGTCAACCAGAGCTTGATCAAGGTGGAGAACTCTGCAGGTTACTGTATGATGAGAGTCCTGATTGAGGACTATTGCCAGGAGGCAAATATTTCTTTTCACTTACAACCAGCCCCAGTCTGGGACTGTGGTGACTGAAACCCTACCCATCATCTCTAAGAATCACTTATACCAGCCTATAGCTCACCATTTCCTGATATAGTGTTTTAAAATATAACAGATTAGAGGCTGGCAAACATTATTTATAAAGAATGAAATGGTGGATGTCCACAAAGTTAGGTGTGTCACATATGGTCCCTGAAATCTTTTTCTTTTCTTTTTTGTGTGGGGGAGGAGGTAACTTTTTGAAATTGAAAAAAAAAACACATTTTTAATTCATACAAAACAGGTACTGATGTGAATTTGGTTTATATGGTTTTTAGAAGTTTCTAAATATCTCAAATAGCAAACACATTACCTAAAAGCTTGAAAAACAAAATGGTAAGTGGATATGATCAGTCACAATGAATAAAATCTCTCAGAACAAAGACCATCTTTAGATAAAAATCATTGATTTTATCATATACTCATATTTCAACAAATGATTCCAAATACAGTTATCACTTTATTAAAACAATTGAGCAGACATATTGCATGGCCAAAAAGACACAGAACATTCAACAACAAAGCAGAAGTTTAAGCCATTAAAGAAGCCCAGGACTAACCTGAGCTACTTAGTGGGAGACTGGATTAAAAGTGAAGGAATAAATCTGAACTTGGAGTGTAGCTCAGTGGGTAGAGTTCCTGCCTCCCAGGCCCGAGTCCCTTGGTCTAATCTCCAGTGCTGCGTAAACCAAGAACTGTGATTAAAGCCCTTAATCCCACCATTTGGGAGGTGGATGCAGGAGGATCAGGGGTTCAAGATCATCCTCAACTACACAATGAGTTCAAGACCACTCTGAGCTGTATAGAGTTTGTCTCCAAATAAATAAATAAATACAAAAGGAGGAATATGTTTCAGATTCTAGAGATATTGTTAAGTTGTTAATGTTATTGTAAAATTAGACCTGTTGATAAAATAAAATATTTTTGAAACAAATGTCACCAAAAGGAACAAATGAAAAAATCAAAACAGTTTCATATGTATTCAGGAAATTTAAGAAGTTCTCTGGGCTCATTTTTTTCTCTCTCATGGTTTCTATTAAGCACTTAAAGAAGGTATAGCACCAACTTAAAATAAAATATTTCAGAAAATATAAAAGAGAAAATATTCCCCAAGTTGTTTTTTTTTTTTTTTTTTTTTTTTTGGTCCCCAAGTTATTTTATGATCAATAACAGCTCTCATATCAAAAAGTGTCAGGAAAGCATGAGAAGAACTGTAACATGAATTGCTAAATGGTCTTATTAATAAAAAAAAAAAACCAGAGCCAGATACTGGAGTGAAAGCTGAAAGATCAGAGGAATAGAACAAGCCACAATTTCTTACTGCTAGAAAATCCTCAGCCCAAGAGGGAGATACTCCTGTATACTCACACTTATATACCTTTCTGTGCCCTGCCATCTTACTTCCTCTTCTTGCCCAGCTATATCACTTTCTCTTTACACCCAGTTCTATCACTTCCTGTCCATCTGTACAGACCTCCAGACCTCTATGGTTAACTAGTGCTGGGATTAAAGGCATGTGCCACCACACCTGGCTCTGTTCCCAGTGTGGCCTTGAACTCACAGAGATCCAGATAAATTTCTGTCTCCAGAATGCTAGGATTAAAGGTGGGTGCTACCACTCCCTGACTTTTATGTTAAATATAGTGGCTGGCTTTGTTCTCTGATTCCCCCAGGCAAGCTTTATTTGTTAGAGCACATATAAAGTAGGCATTAAAAACTTTCTGCAATGAACCATGACCACACCTAAGAGTGACTTTGAAGTCTCCAAAAAGATGATGGAACCCCACAATGACAATTCCATTAGGACAATAATACGATGACAAACACCACCCAAAGATGGACTTTGGACTAAAAATTGATCAGGACAATTTGGAGGTGGCTAGCTGAGATGATCCAGCCTCACAGACTACTCAAGCAAGGACTTGAGATAATACCTGCATTTTCCCATTATGCAGAGACTAGACAACAAATGATGCATCTAACTCTCTCAGAACTTGACAATTACTCCTAAATTTTTTTTCTTTTCAGGATTCCCTAAAGATGCCTGCCTCCCCCGACCCCAGACAGCAGGAAGTAATTTTAAGAACACGACACCCACATTCCCAAGAGATGGGATGGGTGGTTTTTGGTCATTCAGTGGGTTATGGATAATTGTCATTGTTTAGAATGTTTGGTTACAAGTTGTTAATTGATAATGGTCAAAAAAAAAAGCTAAACAAGGAGATTAGATTCAGGGTTCTTATTTAAAAAGAGGATATAGATATAAGATAAAAAGTAGATTACTGATTCTACTCTAAAAAAAAGAAAGGTTATGGATATGATAAGATAAAAAGATAGATTATTGAATCCACTTTTACAAAGCAACTACTAGTTTTAAATATTTTATATTGGATTAGATTTTTATATATTTGATACAAATTATGTATATTGATACAAATATGAAATTGATTTTGTTGGAAAATACTGTACATATATTTCTAATCTTATTCAAGGTATTGTAACTATACAGTTCATTTAACAATGTAATGCAATTTTCTAATCCTTGAATGTTATTATTACCAACTATTAGGATATAAAAAATGAAACTTAGTAGTTAGTCATTACAATTGAACTTATAGTCATATTAGGTTTGTTATCAAGATCAAACAGAGATATATTTTAGATAGACAGGTCATCTTCAAACACTTCAGAGATATGCAGAATATGACATTTAAGATGTTTTAATAACATAGATATTTTACTATTTTTATGACAATGAGACATGTCTGCTCCTGGCAGCACCAATTTACTTCAGAGAAGATGTTGGGCACTGAAGAAATTCCTTATGGAGTTTACTTTCTTTGTGGCAAAAGTTAGCTACTGGGCAAGAAAATGCCAAAGCATCAACTGCTGACAATATGCTGTCCAAAATGGACAAGCAGGACACAAAAGAAAAGACTGCTGCACCTTGCCAAGACAAAGTAGTACAGTTCTTCAGAAAATCCTGCTTCACAGAAAAGTCTGTCAATCAAGTATGATAGCCTGAAGATGGATGCCCCAACTTTGCAGAGAAACCTGGAGTGACTGTCTAGGTAGCTAGCTGTTTCTGTAATTTCTCATGTTTTTTTGGAATTCATTTGTTTGCACTTCCTGCTTACTCAGTTAATATTATTTCCTTCTCGGTCTCTGAGGGAGTTGAAGATTAGATAGTTATAGTTTTCCTTGTTAATAATTTCAGAAAAGAAACTCACTGAAAAGGTGTAAAGTGTGTAAGTTTGAAAAACATCAAAAGATAGTTTTCAGTCAGTAATATAAGTTAAGATAGAAAGTGAATTAGGTATATTTTGGACTCACCAAAATAGGATAGATAATGGAGTATTTTCATTGAATTTGCCAAATACAAATAGACTAGACATTGTTAATGTATTTATTGCCTGTATATATTGTATACAGTTATTATACCTATTGTATATAGTTTTTCTTATATTAGTTATTACCTTCTTTTATTGTTTTAGACAAAAAAAGGGAAATGTGATGATATGTTGTGTACCCCAATGAAACTTATCTGGGGATCAGAGGACAGAGCCAGCCACTAGATTAGACATAGAGGCCAGACAGTGATGGCATACACCCTTAATCCTATCACTCAGGAGGCAGACTCTGTGAGTTCATGGCCAAATTGGGAACAGAGTCAGGCATGGTAGCACACATCTTTAATCCCATGGCTGGGTGGAGAACAGTTTATAAAGTGTGAGGAGACAGGAACTAAGCAGCAATTCAACTGTGACCCTCAGGGTAAGGACTCAGAGGCTTTCAGTCTGAGGATTCGTAGAAACAGGATCAGCTGAGGAGCTGGCAAGGTGAGGTTGGCTGTGGCTTGTTCTACTTCTCTGTTCTTTCAGAATTCACCCCAATATCTAACTCCGAGGTTTTGGGTTTTTTTGTTTGTTTGTTTGTTTTTATTAATAAGACCGTTTAGCAATTCGTGTTACAAAGAACAGCATTTCAGGTCACTATCAGTAGCTGGCATGGATTCAAAGGTCCACAGCAAGTATTGATAAATATAATCTAGATTTGTTTAAGAAGAACTAGTCAAATGGTAAGTAAATTATATCCTGATTCAAAGTTGGCTCAATACTCGAAAATGAAACAATATGGTTTACCACTTTAAAATATAAAAGAAGAATACACAGACAGCACACTCACACCACCATACACATATGCACACCCTTTAGCAAAGTAGGATTAGTGGATAGTGTCATCAATCTAATAATGGGCATCTATAAAATGTCTATGTATGACATATTTAATAGTGAGAATATTCTATGAAGCTGTCAATAGGTAACAGGATAATGGAATGATGGTGTGTTCACACCATTAGTACTGCCCAGCATTAAAAACAAATGAATACATGCACATATACACACACAGCCACATGCTGAAGCAGATGTAGGAATATACTATGAATGGGTTCACAGAGAATTATAGCACCTGTCAAACAAATGTATACTTAATGTGCAGCTGTATATAATACATAAATAATGTATAGAACTCAAATATAATTATCAGTATTTGCTTGAGGCAGAAGTTAGGACAGATTGCCTACTGAACTGAAATCTGTGATGAGGGAGATGTGCTGAACAGTGAAACTGGAACAACTATTAAAAATCATGTATCTGTCACTACTCATACGTTCCATTTAAACTAACTTCCTTTTATCTTATAAATTTGTAGGGATAGGAGAAAAGAAGAAAGAAAGGAAGGAAGGAGGGAGGGAGGGAGGGAGAGGGAGGGAGAAAGGGAGGGAAGAAGCCAAAGGCTGAAAAACAACACATCGTCACATTAAATGTAGTTTTAAAAAGGAATTCTTATCATTTTCATCTGAAAGACCCTAACCCTTCAGGCTTACACCCCCAGGAGAATGAGGAACTCAAAAGCTAGTTCCAAGGGCAGACTGACTCAGCTATTACTCAACCACCCTCACCACAATGTATGGAGATTTCTGTTAATATTGATACGTTGTTCAACTGTGACTGGGATAATTGCAAGTGTTCCAGGAAAGACCACTGTAACCTTTGTGTAACCTTTACTCCTGCCCTGATACCCCCTCCCCAAGGTTCTGGGAAAAATGTGTGTATGGCCGTGATTGTACCTACCCTGTGATTAGGCCATGATCTTGTGAAATCAGCCTCTAGACATGAACCAATCGGAACGAAATTGCATGGGAATTGTAATCTTATGGCTTTTGTGGTTTTTTTTTCCTTTAAAAGTACCTATGTGGCTGCAGTAGGGTGTGACTCTTGCTCTTGGGAGGAGAGGAGCCCGACTGTACAGCTGCATCAATAAACCTCTTGCTGTTTGCATCAACTGGACCCGAGTCTGGGTTCTTGGGGCGCCCACCCAAGAAGGTAGTACCCTGGGTCTGGAGTCTATCAACCTATAATCACAATTATTAAATTTATCATTTACAAGTAAATAAAAAGTACAGATGCTTTATTTGGTCTAAGCTTTTTCATAGGTTTTGGAAAGGAAAGAGAAAAACCTCATACATAGATTTTTCTGTGTGTATGTGTTTTGGAATTTCTCTTTGCTTTCTCTTCTCTTTATACTGTCTTTTACTTTGTGTTCAATTGTCTATCTCTTTTGTATTTACTTTTATATTCTTTTATCTCATTGTATTTTACATTTTCTACTCTATCTAGCTCTGACAATATTTGATGAAAGCTATTTCCTCAATTTAATTTGAGGTAGCATCAGAAATCTCCAAGGAGTTAATTACCAAGTTTGCAATAATAGTGAAACTTACATGGCCACACACATAAACAAGATGATATGGAAGTAAAATGTCTGACTGTAATTACATTTCTTTTTCCATTTCTCCTGACCTCAGCACAGTCAGAACCATGCTGTTTCACTTTGCTCCTTGGATCTCAGTCAACCCCGAGGGAGGAACTCCAGCTGTGAATTTGCAATGGAAACTTTTGCACTCAAGCAAGTCTTTTCATCTGGGCAGGACTAAGAGAAAACAAGCCTTCAGACAAAGTTGCAGTCACTGGCTGAATCCTTCCTCTGTGTTCTCTTTGGAAGCCAACTGGGAAGGCTCTCACTTGCCTGGCTAGCCCCTAGTACAGGAAAATCTTTGTGACTCTATCTTGACAATCCAGGAGATCAGTAGATTCAATCTGGCAGTCACTAATGGCTGGTATGGAGACCCAAGAAGACATGGGAAACATCAACAAGGATCCTGCTTCACTTTGTAATTTATCAGTTAAGGTTTATAGCTCTCCTGTATAGAACATGTTGTTAAAAAAGACACAAGTACTAACTAAAAAGGATGATGGCTTCTGCAATTGTCCTATATAACATCACAGGACCATCATGGCAAAAGCCTGTGGGTGCTTGCACGTGCACGCACACACACACACACACACACACACACACACACACACACACACACTCACACACACACCCTACATACACCACACACAGGAAATAAAATGTGTCTGTAGATATACGAGGAAACTGAAAGTCTTGCTTAGAAATTAATTTAGCAAAAAGGTGAAATCTTTCTATATTAAAAATCTGGAAAATGGGCTGGGGAAATGGCTGAGTGATAAGAGCACTTGTTCTTGCAGAAGACTCAGATTCAGTTCCTAGCATCCATGGATCAGATCTTAATAACCTGTAACTCCAGTTCCGGCAGATTAAAAAAGCCTTCTCCTGGACTCCACAGGCACCAAGCACTCAAATGGTGCACAAACATACATTCAGGCAAATACTTATACACATAAAATAGAAATTAATTTTAAAAAATATCACCCCCCCATACAAAACCTTCCTAGGAGAAATCAAAATGACCCTAAACAATGATGGATCAAGAGCAAGTATGTCTATGGAACAGAAGGCTGGGCACGGTCAAGATTCTTCCTGTGGTGGCCTACATCATTTTATTCCTAGAGCAGGAATGTCCCCATCCCATTCTCATAGTGACAATTGATAGTCAGTGGCAAAACCCACTAAAGTTACAGCAGCTAGGGGTCTTCCAAAGGTCAATCCTAACAGACCAAATTTTATTCATTTTGTTTAAATGTCTTTAATTCAAGATTATTTGAATATCTCATATTTCTCACTTGGGGGAAAGGTTGCTATGTTCCTTTTGTTTTCTTTAATGAACAGGAAGCAATGTTCGACACATTCAAGAGAGCCTGGGGTTCAAGCCAATGGTACAATACTCACATAGCTTGGGCAAGACCTTGGTTTTGATCCAACATGAAGAGATAGAAATAAATACTAATTAAAAGAAGAAAATCAAGAGCAGCAGCCTAGGCAGAAGGCAATAAATGATCTGCAGTCAGTGACACAGCTAGTTGGCTATGGGGCCAGTAATGGCAAGATAAAATAATAAACAAGCAAACGAATGAATGAATAAATAAATAATAAACCACAACTTTTTGAGACAAACCCAATTAGAATTATGGCATACTTTTGATAAACTGACAAGTTGAAAATGTTTATGAAATTCAAAGGTTTAGAATGGTAAAAATTATTTTACGGAAAGAGGAAAGTTAGAAGACTCAAGGCAGAGTTAGATGAACAGTTTGAAAAGAGGTAGCACAGACAAGAGAAATAATCTCACAGACATGAGTTCAATGGATCTTCGAAAAGGTTCTGAGGTACCTTGGTAATAAGTGGAAGGACGGCCTTGCAGAATGTGTGGCTGAAACCACTAGCTATCTACATTGAAAAGCATCCTAACTTGTCCACCACACAGTATGCAACAAACACATTCAAAATGACAATATAAACATGGGCACAGAAAGACTAAATTCTAGGTAAAACCATTGGTGAGGATTTTTGTGACATGGAGTATAAGCAGTATTTCCTATTATAACATTAAAACATCAAAGAAAAAAATTCATGAATTGGGCCATTAAAATTAAATAGTCCCTTTGAGCAACACTGCAAGAAAATAAAAGAATCGACCCAAGAGTTTGTACAATTCGCCTTGGCGCAAATACCTACCATATTCCTCCCATCAACTCCATAGCATACTTGCATATGCTCATGGAGTGGATCTATTTATGCACCAAGTATGCTTATGAATGTAACACAGAGACGAAAATATTCAAAATCCAATTAAAGTAAGGAAAACTGAACAGTCACTTCACAAACAAAGTTCTCCAAAAGCACATGGCACGATGTTCCAACTAATTAATCATCAAGGAAAACTAAAACAAGCCCCAGTGTGACACCCCACACTCACTAGTTTGGTTATGACTAATACTTCTAATTATTAGCAAAAATGTGAAACAAATGGGATACTCATGCTTCTCTGGTTAGAATTCAAACTGGCATGAGCATTCCATAAAACACTGGAACTTTCTTGCAAATCTTAATATGTGCTTATAATACAGATCTGTAATTTCACTCTTAGGAATTTTCCCAAAAGAAATGAAAAAGGATTTGCAAAAAGACTAAAAAAAGAGTAGTACCAGTGCTAGAATCTACTTATATGTTCTTGAATAATACAGTGGATTTAAAAAATTGTATAGCATATTCATTGTTAGTTATTTTGCACTGTTAGCCTGCAAGGAAATGTTACAAAACACGACAGAATCCGCTAATAAGAGTTTATTAAGGTAAAAGGGACAGAGAGTGCCCAGGCCTTGGGGAAACACGTGTACAGAGAGGGAGAGAGAGAACTGGGGACATGGTGGCGGTTTTTAAGGACTGGGCGTGCACAGGTCAATGTAGATCACATAGCCACGTTGCACGCTTGCGTAGCCATGTGACGTCACGGATCCTGGTCACGCGAGATGCCCTGACCCAGAAATGGCTATCCTGATCTGGAACTGGCTAGGCGGAAGTGTCCGCCGGGCATATGCAAACATGCTCGACCGTGGGGGCATGTTGTGAACCCTTCATTCATGATATAGAATAAATCTCATCAGTAAGTGGAAAGAGATGAGTGAATGCAACAGTCTCCCTTCATCCCCTGCAATACATTCAAAGATCTACAGCTACAACATATGGACAGGGCCAACCCTGTTTGTTCCTCTACATACATACCTATCATATATACTTTCTATTTTTAAATATTATACAGCCATGGATGAACAATAATAACTAACAATAACAAAACTCTTATAAAAGCATATTTGCTCTGCTTTGAATTTGAAACACCTCCCACAGGCTCAAGTGTTGAACATTAATTGGGATGTGGTGGAAACTTCAGGAATTGATATCCTGCAAGAAGACAAAGGGTATGTCGCTTTTGAAGGGTCTATTGGACCCTTTCCTTTGACTTTGCTTCCTGGGGTGAAAAAGCACCTTGCATGTCACTGCCGCACAATATTCAGCTTTGCTCAAGGCCAAACTAATATAATCCATTGAGCAAAGATGGATAACACCACTCTGGTAGGAGCTAGTGTGTCTCAACAAGATGGTGTGACAAGTCAGAGAGAGTAAAGGACCATCTTGTTCTTATTTTTAGCATCCATCTTGTTGAAACTAACCAGTCTCAGGAAAACTATCTTGGTCCTCCTCAGGGGCTGTACTTTCATTGATATAGGTCTTCCCACTGGCTCTACTTTGTAAAGGTCACACCTGCTCTTAAGAGTGTCACATTGGGCCGGGCGTTGGTGGCGCATGCCTTTAATCCCAGCACTCGGGAGGCAGAGACAGGCGGATCTCTGTGAGTTCGAAGCCAGCCTGGGCTACCAAGTGAGCTCCAGGAAAAGTGCAAAGCTACACAGAGAAACCCTGTCTCGAAAAACAGAAAAAAAAAAAAAAAAAAAAAAAAAGAGTGTCACATTGGGAACACAGCTTGCAGCACGGAACACTTGGAGGACAGTAACAAACTACATGATCCTTATTCCATCTATACAACATACACAGTAAAATCTATCCCTTTGATATGTTTCATTTTCTTATCTGGGATAGTTTTTTTAACTAAAAATATTAACTTTTTGTGTATGTGTATATGTATGGATATTTGTGTGCTGAGGTGTGTGTATGAAAGTCAGAAGACTACTTTTGGAAGTCAATTCTTTCTTTTTACTATGTGGTTACTGGGTGTGGTGATTTGAAAGAAAATGTTCTCCAAAAGGAGTGGCACTATTAGGAGGTGTGGTCTTTTTGGAGGAAGTGTGTGACTGTGGAGGTGGGCTTTGAGGTCTTAGATATGCTTAAGACACCACCCAGTGTCCGAGTTTACTTCCTGTTGTCTGAAAGATATGTAGAACTCTCAGCTACCTCTCCAGCACCACATTTGTCTGCACACCGCCATGACCCACCAGGATGATAATGGACTGAACCTCTGAAACTGTAGGTTGCCACTAAGTAAATGTTTTCCTATGTAAGAGTTGCCATGGTCATAGTGTCTCTTCACAGCAATAGAAATCCTAACTAAGACACTTGGGGGTCAAATTTCGGTTTTGAAGCTTGATGACAACCGCCTTACCCATTGACCCATCTTATCAGGCTCCTATCAGGAAAATTCTTATCTATGACCTTATGTTTGCCTAGAGGTGCCTCCTGTTTTTCTTTTGGAAGCTCACTGAGGCATCCATTATCTTCATATTCACTACTGTGATTTCATTTCCTTGTGCTTACAGAGTTTTTTAGTGCTTGCGCGCGCGTACGCGCGTGCACACGCGCACACCATTTAAAATGAAGGACTGTTGAAACAAGAAAAGACTATATTGTTAATGTAGGATTTACTTATCTTTCTTTCTTTAGTCTTAACACAGTGCCTGAGAAAGTGAGATCATTGAATGCATATCATTAAATTACTCTTGGAAAAGCTTTTATATGTTTGCAATGCATGCTTATCATAGTTTTATACAGCAGTTCAACTCACCAAATATATCTGATCACCTACTATGTGGCAATTAAATATTGGGAGCTGAAAAACCAATTAGAGAACTGATGTGCTTAATGTACTGTAAGTTTAGTGAGAGGATGACATCTGAACAGGTAATTAAATGTGTTAAATGTCATAATGCAGTCACGAACAAAACGTTAAAGAAATGCAAATGAAGGAGGAAATTATTCTGCCCAGTGGGGCTTCCCCTAAAGAGCAGCTTTGATGTGACCTCATGAATAAGGAACTGTTGTTTTATCAAGTATTTAAAAATTACTTCATAGTATCCATCATCAAGACTGGTTTGAGAACCTTCAGGGCTTTGTTCATGCTTTGAGCAATGCCCAGTGTAGACACACTGTGAGATTCCTGCACTCATTGACTCCCCTTCTGTTTAGGTCAGAGACAGATGCCAAACAGGGATTCTAATCCTCTGTATTTCCCTGTCACAGTCCTCACTGTTAGGCAGCTAGACTGGCACTAGCAGGCTTGGAGGCTGTTGAGAATGGATCCCTTCCTTATAATCATCTTTGTACCCCACATCGCATTTCCCTGGCAACCCTAGGGAGGGAAGCATCACTTTTACCCTCTTAAAGGTTTAAAACAGCATGTGAAAAGGTAGAGGAAACAGGGTTTTGTTGAGGCTCATCAAGGGAAAGCTACTTCTTCTGGGTCAAAAGAATGGAGTCTGAATTCTGACTCCATAGGCCCTTGGTTAAAACATCACATGATATTGCCCTTTATGAGAAAATGTACTTATACTCCAAAGGAGTCTTTCTCTACATGTATTTGGTTGCAGATCATTACTACTAAGGCTGCCTAGTTCAGTTGTAGCTCAAAAATCATAATTTATAATCTTCTATGTCTTTTTAAAATACCAGATGCAATCCTTTTCCAGATGCTCTGGACATTCTCATTCTTTGTCTAAGGCCTCACTCCTTCTCAACATATATCTGTTGCTCACTTCCATTGCTGAATCTGCCTAATTTCCTGGACTGTAAATTTGGCATGGCTCTCAATTTTTCATGTTTTCACCTCATCCCAGGAACTGCTGATATTTACAGTTTTTTTGTTCTGTGGTTTCTTTCTTAAACTCTCATAACTGGCCTTCAAGCATCTTTCTGAGTCCATTTTAAAATTCCTTTATGAAGGAGCTTAAGACTTCATAAAAGAGAACTCTGATCTTTGGGAGCTCCTGGGCTCACTACCCTGAGAAGCCTCCCAGTCTCTTCATTTGCAGAATAGAGAGATAGACTAAAACTCTGTTAGTCTTTCTAGCATCAAAGACCAGCATAATGGTGGCATGGAGACTATATCTCCAGGATATGAGTATTTATTAGAGGCAATTTGTGATAAAGTTACATGTAGAGGGTGGTTGTTTGTAACACACCCAGAAGAACTGCCCCTAGCAGGTAGCTGTTAGGTACCTGACCCTGGGCATGGCCACCAGGGACCCTTAAGAACTGAGATGCAAGTATGCATGTCCCTCTATTAGCTACCTTGTGGTCTTGGATGCTGGTGCAGATCAAGGCAGAGCTTTCCAGAGAACCATGTTGGACTGTGTCTGACCCCTCCAGGATTCTGCTGCCAACTCCTTTATTCTGGTTATGAATTAACCCACAAATAAATTCCTTTGACCTTCAGATAGACTCCACTGATTTATGCAATTATCTGGCACCCAACATGGGGCTCGAATCCTCCACCCTGGGATTAAGAGTCCAGTGCTCTACTGGCTGAGCTAGCCAGGCTTTTAATGTGTAGCCCAGGCTGGCCTGGAACTCATGATCCTCCTTCCTCCACTTCCTTCAGCAAATCCTACTGGCCTGCACTCAGTCCAGAATGATGCCATGGTATTTATGAACATTACTCAATGATCAACCTTGGACTGAAAACTCTCCAAGACAGTTCCAAGATGAAATGGTCCATCATACTATACTTCTAGCCAGAATCTCAGACAACTTTACCCATTACTCTGAGTCAGACTGCAGAATCTACAGTTAGTCTAATTGAGACCTAACTATCTGCGCTTTCTTACAAGACCCCACAGAGATACTGTTGCCCCCCTAAACAGCAGGAAACAATTCTAAGAAAATGACACCCTTTCTCCCAAAGGTTTCATGTTTCTCAGGGTTATGGATGATGGCTATAGGGTTTGGGGTGGAAGAAAATATTAGACTTAGTGTTCTCCTTAAGAAAAGAAAAAGGGGAATGGATAGGTATAGGATATTAAGGTAGATTATTGTATATACTAGTAAACTAAATATCAGCCTTAGATAATTTGCACTGTTATGGATTCTTGTATATTGCTACAAAGGCAAACTATTTTTGTATTCCTATTTAAGATAATTTATATATTGATAATATACAGAACTATATTTGTTGTAATGTACATATATTGCTACTCTTATTTGAAATACTTTGTATATTGATACAAATGTAAAATTGTATTTGTCATACTGTATGTATGTTTTACCTCTGTTTAGGATATTTTATATATTGATACACATTTAGGATTGTTGTCATATTGCATATTGCACTATGCATTTCTACCTCTGTTTAAGATATTTTGTGTATTGTCACAATTTTGAGGTTATTGTTCTTTTACTGTACATTTGATTACAGACTGTTTACTTTGTTTATATGAAGCCTTAGTCCTTAGGTTATCTAAGTAGATAAGACTTACAGATTTATAGTCACTCATGCTTGTTATCTCTATAGCTGTTAGTTAGGTTGTCCAGATTTATAGATGCATAGGTCAGATGGACAGGTAATCTTCAAACATTTCATGGACCTAGAGAATATGGCATTTAAATAACTCAAAATTCTGTTGATGTGAGACATGATTGCTCCTGACAGCACAGATTTGATCTCAAGAGAATGTTGGGCTTCTAAGACATTTTCATTTGGAAGTTTGTCTTCTCCTTGGCACAAAATGGCCTACTGGGCAAAGAACTGCCCTTGCCTCAACTGCTGACAGTATGCATGCTGTCCTTTCTGGATGAGCAGGACACAAGGAAAAGTCACTACTGAACTCTGCCAAGACAGGGTAAGAAGGACTTTCAAAATTCCTGCTTCTTTAAAATGGTCTGTCAGATATTGTAGGCTTGTAGCCAATTTGGATGCACCTATGATGCTGAGAAACTTTAGGTGACTGTCCAAGCTGTCACCTGTCTCTGTCTACTCTCACAAGACTCCTGAAAGTTGCTTGCATGCTTCTCCTGTTTTCTCAGGTATTATAATATTCCTTCTCAGGTGTTTGATGGGATTGAAGACTAACATTCACAGTTACAATCTTCTCCTATCTTAGTTAGAACATATTAAGTATTAGATTCAGATTCTTCAGGATAGGACAGCTTTTGGAATGATCTCTGTACATGCCATTTATCTATGCTCTAGACTTCTCTGGATTTTAGTATGTGTCTCTTGTTTGATGTTGTTCTTGCTCATTATAGTTCCATTTGTTTATGTCATTACCCTTTATTTCGCCTTGATAATTTTTCCTATTGTATATAGTTTTGTGTTAGATTAGAACTTTCATCCTTAGACAAAAGGGGGAGATGTAGTGGTTGTTTGTTTCTGCCTTGCCCTGAAGCACAGCCCCTAGTGAGGCATCAGGTAGCTGCTAGGTATCTGCCACTGGGCATGGCTGCCAGGGACCTATAAGACCTGGGATACATGTATGCAGGCTCCTCTCTCACTACCTCATGGTCTTGGATACTGGTGTGGCCCAAGGCCGAGCTCTCCAGAGAACTATGCTGGACTGTGCCCCACCCCTCCAGGATTCTGAGGCCAACTCCTTTGTTCTAGTTGTGAGTTAGCCCCCAAATAAATTCCTTTGACCATCAAATAGACTCCCTGGATTTATCCCAATAGTTACATATAAATTATATATAATTAAAAAAAATCAGCCAGGTCTGAAGGGTCTTATAATCCTAGAACTCAGGGGTCAGAGGCTAGATGACACAAGCTTAAGACCAGCCTGGGTTATATAAATGACCTTCTCACAGAAAAAAAATTAACAATTAAAACAAAACAAAACAAAAAGCAGTAGCACACACTCATATGTTTTAGTACATTTTACTTTTCTATAATAAGAGACTGGTAATTAGAATAATGTTTTATTTGGCCCATAATTTTGGTGTCTGGAAGGTCTAAGAACCATGGTGTGGTCAGGTGAGAACCTCCAGCCTTTTTTTACATGATAGCACAATGGGAGCTAGCTATATGTGCAGGAGCTGCGCATGTGGCTGGTCCTCCCTCTATAGGAGTAACCCATTCACGTGAGGTTGTATCTGCTTCCAGAAGACAACAATAATGACTAAGTAAGAATGGAGGCCCCATGATCTCATTACCTTTCCCCTGAGCCCTCATAAGATTGTGTTACCTCAACAGCACACTGGGGCAAGTGCATAGCAATAGACATTTGGAGGGTACCAAACAATATTCAAACTGCAGCATCATCAATCAAAACGCATGAAGATATGAAAGCAGTCAGATATTGAGAGTAGCAAAATATTTTCCTTCCTGTTGACCATCATCAAACTTACTTGGAAAGCATTAAATCTCACACAACAGTCAGAAAAAAATTCCATGTGCTCTGATATTCTATAAATTTCTTTTCATGCGATTGTTTCACAAACATGGAAAACAAGATATAACAGATCTTCAAGTTCCATTCGTCTCTCCTACCACCCACCCTCCACATTCCTAGTCCCCACCTCCACCCCCCACCCCCCCACTCCCCACCTCCCAGTTCAGTTAGTTAAAAAGAGGGTAGGAAAGAAGAACTCCTCTACTGCAGCTCTTTGCTGCCTAACAGATGTACAACAGGATAAATAAATCAAGTTTGAAACTGGCCCCCTCTGGTCCTAAATCTCTACCTGGTGGGAAAGTCTTTCTCCCAGTCTGAATACATATTCCATTTTAGAATTGGTCTCAGCGGGGTCAGGCTGAGTGTGGTAATGACACACTAGCAGGTCTTAATCTTCAGAGCTTGCTTTAGCTTGTTGCTGCCTTCACCCCGGGGGATTTATTCCACATACCTCTTAGACATGTATCGCCTTGGACTGCGATAATGATCCTACACATTCATTTATGCACAGTTTTCTTGGAGAAAAAACTCACTGAGATATTTTGAAACAGAAATGGAGACAAGGACAACAAACAGAAAATGCTCCTACAAATGCACCCTCTAAAGCCTTAAGGGAATTCTATTTCTATTTATGAGGAAGAAAAGGGTTGGCTAGAGCACCAGAAGCCTAACAGGTGTTTTCCCGGGCTGGGTGAATGGGGAGGCACGATGAATTCATAAAAGCAATAAAAAACTCAGATACTCTCTGTTGCCCTTCCTCAGCCAGCTCGCTAAAAAGCTGGTTTCTCTTCTCACCACTTCCCTGTTACAGCAGAAAAATAAGACAAATTCATAAAGTGGCACAGGTTTGGTCAGCAACAACCACACGATCACAGACGCTGAGCCACCAGGATGGGCCCATACAGAAATAGTTTTCACCTTTGTTGCTTTTCTGTGTCTACCACTAGCACTAGTGTGGATTGGCACAGGGTTCCTATTTTGTTAGGGCAACTACAGGGAAGAATCCGAGCATTGGCTTCAAACTGTGATGCTCTGAATTAGAGACCTGTTGACTAATTTATACCTTCTTCTGCAGTCCCTGCCTTCCTGATCTTGAGTTAAGGAAAGGAAGTATGACCGGGAGACCTGATCAAAAAACTGCATAAACCTGTCCTGGAGTGTTCCTTCATCTTGTCTTGCTTATTCACTAACTCCTGGGCTTGTGATCCAATCTCAAAGTCTCCCCAGTTCTCTGCAGGCTGTGAGACCATGTGAGATCCCTAAGAGGTTGTTCTCTTGTCCCTGTCTCTGAATGTACCAGTATTACATTTTGTGCCTGGCTTAGTTCTCAGAGAAGAGAACAGAAAGAGGAAGTAGACAAGGTCCCCACTGTTGGGGGTGGGGAGTAAAAGGCAGAAAGGAGAGGCACCAATATCAGCTCTGCTTTTGGTTAAACTTTCACCAAAATGGCTGTTATCAAATTTCCATTTTACCCATCCTTATACTTCATACTTACTCAATAAACATTGCTTACATATGGTATTTTACTAATCTAATTATTAAAATCTTATCATTTTTGCCTAGAAATTTGACCTTTTAGTAAAAAAAAAAAAAACTTTCATAGTTTGCATAACTAATATTGATTTGTAAAGAAATATTGATTCAAAGCCAGGGCGTCCTGTGTAATTGGTCAAGCACTGTTCCACAATATTCTGCTTTGTTGTCTGGTATGTTTTGGGTGGTCCATTGTTGCCTTGAAATGGACTGAAAATCATTCCTTTCTGTGTACTTTGAATGTGTGCAAAAGTCCTGAAATTTTTATTTTCAATTTGTAAGCACTTTTTCTTTAAAAAAAAAAAATGACTTGAACTAGCCAAACCAAACAAAACATCTCCCAGGAACAAACCCTGATAATTGGAAAGTTAAAAATTATTCCTATGGAGATATAGAATGGGATAAGAAAGAACAATGGAGAATGGCTATGATCAGAATATGATATATTTAGATGAAATTGTCAAAGAAGTGAAAATGTTATGATAAACAAAAGAAATAACAACTCTGAAAAAATGTTACTTTCATGAATTCCTGGTAAATTTTAAAACATAAAAGGTACATAAAACATTGATCATTCACACTTCTCTTTTTACACATATAACAATACTGGATAAACAGGACAGTAGTCAACAGCTAAAGGGTGTGAGTCATCGTGGGATGAAGCTTATTTATTCACAAGCTTATAAACTGTGAAGCTGCAGAAACTTTGGACAGGGAATCTGCCATTAAATAAAGTTAAATAATTAAGAATCTTAAAGAAATATAATATTTATGAACATTCTAGAGTAAACTGTAAATGCATCTTCAACGAATTAAAAATCCACAGTATATTGATCACAAATGTAATCATGATAAGAAAACAACATGATGAGAAATCAACAATTGGGTGGCAATTTGAATCTATAGCTAGTGAACTGAACCAAGATGTCTTTGGTTATTCTAGGCTTAAAAACTGAAACAGGAGTAATACAATATTTAGTTTTAAATGGTAGTAGCAGCGATACATGTGGAACCCTTTTGACTTGTAGCAGAAGCAATGCAAAGAGAGAAATTTTATCATTAGATTCAGTCAATACCAAAAAAGAGTAAATCTATAATATTTGTAACAGTCAACTCCAAAAGACAAAAAAGGGATGACTTTTATCATGTACTTAATTTTTTTTTCAGAAAATGGAAAGGGATAGAGAAACGAGTAGGAATTTGTTTAACACAAAATAACAAAAGTAGAAAAATATACAAATGATGCACAAAATTGAAGGTTGCATCTTGAGAAAGATGCTCGGGGAAACATAGAAACACCAACCAAGGCCAAAGCAAAAGACTTGAGGTAAAGGCAATGCTGTAAATGAAAAATGGATCTGAAACAAGTTTGAATGGATGCCATCTGGAATGATAATCACATATGCACATCTACAAGATTAAATAGGTTTATTTAGAAGACTATGAATAACAAAAATTTATTTACTTGGCACCATTGCAAACAATGTGCATAAAAGTTAATTCAAATTCATTATTTTTTGGAGCTGTTTAATATGAGGCTTTTTGTTTGATTTTTGTGTTGCTGAGACTTGAGCCCAGTGCCTTACACATGCTAGGCAAGCACCCTACCATGGCACTAGGGGACCTCTAGCTCACCTCTATGAAGTTCTTGACCTTTTGAAGGAAAGAATTCACTAGACAGACATAATTTAAGCACAACTTTACTTAGCAAAGCAAAGTGATAGGACATTCTAAACAAATATTGTAAGAGAGTGACCCATAAAGACCAGATCTTCAAGTTCTACATTGTGGGTGATAAGGAGGTTTTTAAAAAAACATTTTTAAGACAGATAACAAATGTATTAAAGTTAAATAATTGTATTTGTTTCTCAAATTCACTGTGTATCAAATTTCCCTTTTAG
>CABHPR010156426.1:14802-33136 GCA_902168415.1 Peromyscus melanophrys | reverse complement strand
ACACACACACACACACACACACACACACACACACACACACACACACGGCATGCATATGCACGTGCACAAGGAGATAATAGGGTATAATACAAGAAGATTTTCAAATTTTATCTCTCTCTATATATAATTATAACATATCTCCTTTTATAATTGGATAAATAATGAATGAAGGTTGATTTGACTAGAATGTTTGCTGGTACTCTTAAGAACATATAGATCTAAAAGTTTTACCTTTGTCTGTCTCATTCAGGGAAGTACAAGACACAGCTTCAGAGTGTGACTCCTTGAACTCTTCCATTGGAAGGAAACAGTCTCCTCCTTCAAGCCTTGAGATATACCAAACATTGTCTTCTCGAAAGGTATCAAGAGATGAGCTTTCCCTGGAGGATTCTTCCAGGGGGGATTCGCCAGTGACAGCAGATGTCTCCCGGGGCTCCCCTGAGTGTTTGGGCCTGACAGAAACCAAGAGCATGATCTTCAGTCCTGCCAGCAAAGTATACAATGGCATCTTGGAGAAATCCTGTAGCATGAACCAACTTTCTAGTGGCATCCCGGTGCCTAAACCTCGACACACATCATGTTCCTCAGCTGGCAATGACAGCAAGCCAGTTCAGGAAGCCTCGAATGTTTCCAGAATAAGCAGCATCCCACATGACCTTTGTCATAATGGCGAGAAAAGCAAAAAGCCATCAAAAATCAAAAGTCTTTTCAAGAAGAAGTCTAAGTGACTCAGCAACTTGATGGAATTCCATTCAAGTGGCATCTGTGAACTTTATCTCCCACCCTCCACTCCGTTTTTATTTTTATTTTTATTTTAGGAATGTAACTCCATTGGGGCTTTCCAGAGTTGATGTCATAGTGGAAATGTCCTTAAGGGCAACTGTCTACTGTCTGATGATTTAACAGACTACGCCATCAATTCATCAAGGCCACCATTACCGAAGAGTCATCGAGAGGAGACAGTTTACAGTTATTTCCGCCTATTTATTTCTGCATTGATGTTAGTGATGTATACACAGCATTCTGTTGAAAGCCGCTATGGACTTACAAGCTTTAATGGACTGTAAGCCAGCATGGGCTTGCAAAAATTTCTTGTTTACCAGAATATCTTCTTATCTTTCCACAGAGCTGTTTCCATCATGGACTAAATAACTTAAAAGAAGTAAAACTAATTGCACTACTGTTTTCCAGACTGGAAAAAAAAAATCTCTGCAAGTAAAACTGTATAGAGTTTATAAAATGACTGTGGTAGGGGACTGTTTTCACTTTTAGATCCAAATGGGTTTTTAAGTAGAAACTAGAGTTTCTAATTGACTTGCTTTCTGGAAATGAAAACCCACACTTTTATTATGGGACGCTTCTTCAAATGCATTTATTATAAAGTTTCAAGTCCTGCTGTAAAGATCATGTTTTGTTTTCCCAGGGCTTTCACTGTGATTTACTGCATTGCAGGCTGTATGATAAAATATAAATAATGTAAAGAGAGAAGGCTCTTGATTCCTTATACACATGGAAGAGTTAAACTTGATGGAAGGACTTAAAACATTCACATGCTTAAACTGAGATGGGGTGGGGAATCAGGCACTTGTTTACAGACTTTGAATAAATGCAAAGGATTTATGGTTTGAAAAATTTGTACTGTGGAAAAGATAATAAATTGGAGACATTATTGTGTGGGATTGTGCTGATTTTTGTTGATAACACTCCACTAAAAACACTGTTTTCTGAAGAGCTATGTAAGCTATCCTCTTGCTTAATTGCAGTATAAGAAATAGTGATGTTTTGGAACTAAGTTGTCAACAAATTTCTTTGTTTTATATTGTTTGTCATATTTTTATGTAGTTTGAAATGTTTAAATGTTCTAATACCAAGATTAACAAATATAAATTTATGGTGCATTTAGATTGCGTTGTATCAGTTTGTAAATTTTGGAATTGGTTAGATGATAGGCTAGTCTGAGAGCAGTGTCACATAGAACAACAGCACATGAACATTCTTAGTTTCCTCTTACTCAGCTCTTAGAACCTCAGTCAGAATTATCTAGAAATGCGATGAGGATGGGTGGTTGGGTGAAATCTGATACATGTTAACTAGATTTTTTTTTTTTTTTTTTTTTTTAGTACTGGCTAATGTACATAATGTCTAACTCAGTGCTGTATATGTGGGGATGCTGATAGACAAGTGAGAAGTTCTTTTGAGATTTGCTTAAAAGGAATGCTTTCTTAAGAAACTGAATATCATGATCTTCCATGAGTTGTGATTATTTGCATTGGTCCTGTTGTTAAAATTGTCAAGGTCTTAAATGGTATCCACAGAGGCTGATGATTACATGGTTACAGATCAACTCCTAGGAATGGAAGTTGGCTGTCTGAAGTGAAGATTCTTTGTGCAGCTAAGGTAAGATGATGTGAGAGATGGAGTTCAGAAGCAACTCTGGAGCTCTACAAAAAGGAAAACAGTTGTACATAAAGAATTAGAAAATTCTGGAAACCCTCAGAGTGAATGGATGCTTTGTCTTTCCCATGGTTGGACAGGAGGCATTCTCTTTGATAATTGCAGCAGAGATAAGAGCTTTGTGGATTGGTGGATAGAGAAGGTCAAGCTACTAGAGCGTGGAGTGTGCTGGTAGGCGGCCTGGCCTGCAAGATTGCTGCTAGGACATTTTAGGTCAGAACCAGGTAGAGACTAGGAGAGGTTGGCCTGATAGTGTGTGGGTGGTTTTAGGCAAGGAGTACATTGTGCATACCAGATTACACGTTTATAAACAGATCCAACCAAGGGATAGTCACTGTTGCATGTTAACATATTATTTGCACTAATAACAAAGTATTTGGAAATTCAACAGAAAAGACTGGAATTTTGGGAAGCCACAGTCATTTCTGTGCTACGTCACACATAAAATGTTGGGCATTTCTGTAAGTGTTACATACATTTGTCGCCTTACTCTAGCCTTTCAAAATTATGGTTCTTGCCTGGTTCCTCCTTACTGGAAAAAGAGAAAGATTCCTGGTAGAGAAGTATGAAGAAAAAACAACAGCACACAGGTCAAATTCTGCTATCTGAACTGCTTTTGCCCTCTGAGGTGCCTTCTGCTGGATATTTTTCAAAATCGTTATGTATTTTACATAATTGAGATCATTTTTATATCGTGCCTTTCACTTTTAGCACAGACATTGCTCCAACACTAAAAATTATCTACAAATAACAATTTAGGTACTATCCAATAGTACATAGTACATATGGATTTGCTACAATCTTTTAAAACATTCTGGCATTTAACATTATAATATATATTATTTAAAATACTAGTCTGTTATTTAACATTATATAATATGTGATCATTTAAAACAATCTCATTAAACATTAGACTGCTAACAAATTTATTACATGTGGAGTAATAGCATTTAACATTTGTTGAGTACTCTCTAGACCAGGCACTGTTTTAAACTATGGTACATATTCTAATTTAATCTTTATACCAACCTGTACAATAGCTGCATCATCATCATCATCATCATCATCATCATCATCATCATCATCATCATCTCCCTCTTTTCCCAATGGCCAGACAGCCCAGACTTTAATAGGTTGTTTAGGACATGTGGTTAGTGGTAGAGAGCACTGTCTAAAGAACACTGTAAATTCTCATACAGATTTCTTATAGTGTATTTTAAGGGAGTGTATAATAAAATGTGAAGATAATTTTAGTTCACACCTACATACATATGCATATGTATGTTTGTCTCACATGTAATTTGGGGGTAACTTTAAAAAGGCCTTAGAGCCATGTTCAAATCCTCTCCCCAAGATATTGAGTGTGAGTACCCCTCTACTTCATTCATTTCTGAATTGCTGTTTTGTTAAGGCTTCACTAACTTCAGAGGAAAAGAATGTCTAGGAAGATCAGACAGTTTTTACTGTTTTGTTAGCCTGTATTTTTCACCTTAGCAAGTTGCTGTTCATTTTTTTTTTTATTTTTTGCTCATTAAGTTCTTAAGGATCTAGTGTTTTTCTAAATCTTTTACAATGAATCCTTCAAATATAGCTATTGTGTTTTGTTTAACAATAAAGCTAAGTTTTATTATTAAGATATATTATTTATTCTTATTTTAAAAGTAAGTGGAAGAAAAACTAGGTTCAAGTTTTAGTCTTACTGATCTTCTGTTTAGAATCTTAACTTTGTTTCTATAGCTGAGATGGATTTCCCCACAGTGTTACAGATAAACAAGAATATGGAGGCAACGGTGACATCTCCTCCTTAGTACATGTTTGTGCATGTGTGTACTCCTTCATGTTCACAGCATGTGTGTGCATGCCTGTAGGAGGCAGAAATTATGAATGAATATCAGGTATCTTCATCCATCACACTCTACCTAATTTTTTGAGACAGGCTCTCTCACTGAACTGAGTTTACAGATTCAGCAGTGTGGCTGCTCAGTAAGCCCCAGGAGTCTGCTGTCTCTGGCTTCCCAGCACTGGAATTACAGGCTTGCACTGCTGCTTCTGACTTTTTACATGGATGCTGGGAGTCTGAACTCAAATTCATTCTTGTACAGCAAACATTTTACTCAACAAACCATCTCCTTAGCCCCCAGTGTCATCTTAATTCCTTCAACTAATATTTAGTAGTTTACCTTGTACCATGCATTGTAAGAAGCCCCAAACATGTGAACACTGATATTACAGGTTCTTGCTGTAAAGGAACCTAATATGTAATAGGAGAAGGAGATGAGACTGAGACGAAAATCCTTATATGCTAGAAATATATAGTGACTGTTGAGGAGCTAGAGATTCATGGATAGAACAAGTATGTATTCCATAGCTTTAATAAATTAAAGATAATTCAGTGGTGCTCCTTTGTCAAAGACATCAAGAGACTGGCTACAGGGCTACCATAGGACCAAGGACAAGTTAGTTTTAGCTCTCTCATTAGTATGGCTTCTCAAATGAGCTGGCACTTACTGAATTCCAGCAAACCATTTAACAGCCATGAGGCAAGTTGTTCAAAGCACAGCATAGTACTGATTAAAAGCTGTTTTCCCCACCAGCTATTATGGGCAAGTCTGCTGAAAGACACCATCCTTCAGAGATATCTGAGTAGATGTAAGCTGACTGTGAATGAATTAGGGTCCAGTGGACTTCAGACTGTTTCAGGAATTCATCTTTGTCCTAAGATTGGGCAAGTCTTTTAAGTTTTAAGGAGCCTCTAGAAGACCATATCCACTATAGACTCAGATGCAACGTTGTAGAGCAGCCTCATTTTAGATACTGATTTCTTTGTGTGACTAGATTGAGGCCAATCCTAAGCATCCTCTTCAGAATTATGTGGTCCTTGTTGCTGGAATTTGAAGCACCCTAGTGCAGCTTTTACTCAATCAAGACCATCTGCATCAGCCTCCAGAAGCGAGGGAAGGTGCTAAGCTACGGTGAGGCAGGCAGTTGGCCTCTGCCTACAGAAGCTCTGCAGGTAGGTGCATGCCAGGGGGCTGCAATGATGGAGCTGTTTGATCTCCAGCTCTGCAAGTGGCAAGAGGGCTTCTGCTCTCTCCAGGTACCATCTTCCCTTTAACAGTCCAACTCTAGAAGCTGCTACCTGTGTCAAAACAGTTTATCTCTTGGAGTGGACTTGAATGTCACATGCAGCTGTTGTACTTCTCTTCATACTCTCTTCTCTGAGTGCCATTTCTTTAATAGGAGTAGCTCTAAAATGTCCATGTAGAACCTTTTCCTGTGTGTGAAAATTACAGAGGCTTGAGCATATCAACCCCTGGCCCTGAGGTACCAGCATGTAGGCTGAAAGGTTTTCAAAGCCAATGTGTAGGGTTTTTGTTTGATTCTTCTCCATGAAAAAGCTATTGACATTGAAGGCATATCAGAGTAACCAGGAAGTACGAGGCATTAAAGGGACTGAAGGGGGGAAATGAAGCCTAGGTGCAATAGTGAACTGCTGTGCCAGAGGTTCCCTTTGACATTTAAAGGTTAGAAGATGAACCTGGACAGGGCACTGAGCATTGACCACGGAAAAGGTGAGAAGGGGAGAAGAGGGGGAAGGTACATGTCACAGCTTGCCCACTTAACCTTGATATTGCAATACAATGATGGTTACTTGTTGACCTGATAGACTGAATTACATAAGTTGCAAGAGCCTGCCTTTCTTAGCTCCACACGCCAAATGATGGACACTTCAGGAATCCTGTCTGATGAGTGCAGAAATGAGTGACAGGCACTATTGCTGTCTTCAAGTTCCAGATAGTTAAGGGTCTTCATGAGTTTAATCAATAGGAAATAGTTGAAGAGTAACCAATATAGGTATAAGCATTGAGTCTTATGGCATGGAGTCACCTGTATATGTTCATGCAGAAACACTTTTAGAGCCAGACTAATGAGTAGTGACTGAATAAGCCTAGTATGAAGAATTGGTACTTTAATTTTAGGTTGTTTTAAATTTTTATGTGCTTAGTATAGTTACTTAGTGTATTCGGTCTTGGTGTCAATGCCTTCTAAATGCAGCATTTAATGGCTGTACTATGTATTTGGTAATTAATGTTACTAGAACTGATTCTTTAATTATGTGGTAAGAATCTACAGTGTGCTGGCTACTAAGCAAATAACAAAGATCACCTCTAGAGTTCTTACCTCTCTTGTTGGGCAGAAATGCCCCAGACTATCTGTGAATACACAGAATCATAAACTTAAAGTACCTAGAGGTGTGTGTGTGTGTGTGTGTGTGTGTGTGTGTGTGTGTGTGTGGTGATATATTGTGTACCCTAATAACTTGCCTGAGGATCAGAGGACAGAGCCAGCCACTAGATTAGACATAGAGGTTAGGTAGTGGTGGCACACACCTTTAATCCCAGCACTTGAGATCTCATGTCTTTGCTTGCGAAGCACACATGCCTTTAATCCCGAGAAGTAATATGGCAGACAGAGAAAGGTATATAAGGCATGAGGAAACAGGAACTCACTCTCTTTAGGCTGAGGATTTCGTAGAGATGAGAACTAGTGGCTGGCTGTTCTGCTTCTCTGATTTTTCAGCATTCACCCCAATATCAGGCTCCTGTTTTTTTTAAATATATATATATTTAATTTATTTTATATTTTTATTTATTTATATTTATATTTATAATTATTTTATATATATATAATATATATATATATAATATTTGAGCAACGTGTGTGTGTGTGTGTGTGTGTGTGTGTGATTTTTTTTTTTAGAACTCCCAAACATGGAATGCTGGCATCTCAAACAGGGTGGTGGTAGAACTAATTTCTCAGAGATACTGAGGGTACCCTGAATATGCACTATATTTCAAGAAACATTCTAGACGTTAAAGAAAAAATGACAAAAGCCTACCTCCTCCCCAGGGCTGGCTTAGACTGGGCAAGACAATGAAAAACTGAAATATGTAATACGTTAGATGAAGGAAATACATGCTGAGTTTAGTGGTGTTCGAGATGATGGTTTGCATTAAGTCCAAGTAAAGACATGAAGAGAGTGAGGCAGAGTCTTGCAAATACCAGGGAAAGAGCATTCTATTGTGTACATACCAGACACTAACCAGTTAGGCCACTGGAGCATGTTTTGAAAGAGCATTCTGGCCGGATGGTGGTGGTGTATGCTTTTAATCCCAGAACTGGTGAGACGGAGGCAGGCAGATCTCTGTGAGTTCGAGGCCAGCCTGGTCTACAGAGTGAGATCCAGGATAGGCTCCAAAGCTACACAGAGAAACCTTGTCTCGAAAAACAAACAAACAAACAAACAAACAAACAAACAAACAAACAAACAGAAGAGAGCATTCTGGCTAGAACAATTAAGAATAACTAACAATTTATAAAAGACCCCATAACTTGTAGTAACACTTAATGCTTTTCCCCCCATTGGGAACACCTAAGATACTTCAAGGTAACATCTTATTGCATTTGCCGATCTTCTTTTCTACTCTGCTTCCACCCAAGTCCTGTGTCCTCATTCCTCAGGTCTCTGTGTGGTAGTAATTAGAAAAATGAACTTTGGACTCTGAAAGCCCTGAGCACACTCCCAGCATTTCCCACCTGTGATACAGGGCAAATAATATCCTCCCAGGGCTGTTTCTCTATGAAGGAGGGATGTAATAGTAATTCACTGTTAGGAGTGGTAGATGAGCCAAGGCATGTGAAGGACTTGTCACAGTGCTGGGTCCCTAGCAGATAACTCTTGAGGTACTCATCTATTCTTTCTTGGTATTTAGCTCTGGGTCATGTAGGCTATCTAGCGGAAGGTCAAGTTCTGCTCCTATGTAATAAAGATCTTACTTCCTAACAACCTGTGAGATCCCAGGGTTTTATTGATGTTCCTTGGTGAGGTCATGATTCCTAAGCCTGTCCTGGATCCCATCCTGAAGCCTTCAGAATCTGAAATTAAACCTTATGCTGTTTCCTAGGAGCTTGTTGTCACCAACAGGGTTTGTGTACTTGTGGACTCATTTCAGACCCTCTCTGTTCCTCTTTGGCCACCGTGACCTGTTCCTCTTGATGCGTGTCCTTAGCTCCCACTAGACTCTTCATGGAAGCCGCTCCTTTGGTGTCACTCACATCCCCTGTGCTCATCAGTTACACACTTTCCTCCCAGGCTGTCTTTCCTGAATTGCACAGTGCGTTATTACAATCACCTGCGACTTCCTCCGCATGTTCTTGACTTCCCACAGGAGATTTGTGCTACCAGTGTTCTCCTTAGCTCTGATCCTGCTCTCGACATGAGCTCCCATTCCTGTTTCTACCTGTGATTACCACACCACCAAATCTCCACACTGAGTAACAGATGGCTTCTTCTGAACATGTTCAAATTCATGCTTTCTTTCCGCCATTCTTTATTAGTTTTTTAACTTATTTTTATTAAGAAATTTTTTATTCATTTTTACATACCAACCACAGATCCCCCTCTTATCCCTCCTCCATCTCTCCTCAAGCCTTACCCCCAGCCTACCCCCCAGCCCCTTCTCCAAAAAGGTAAGACCTCCCATGGGGAGTCAGCAGAGCCTGGTACATTCAGTTGAGGCAGGTCCAGGCCCCTCCTCCTTCATCAAGGCTATGCACGGTGTCCCACCACAGGTAATGAGCTCCAAAAAGCCAGTTCATGTGCCAGGGATAGACCCTATTTCCACTGCCAGGGGCCCCTTAAATAGATCCAGCTACACAACTGTCGCTAATTCAGAGGGCCTAGTCCAGTCCTATGCAGACTCCATAGCTGTTGGTCTAAAGTTCATGAGTTCCCATCAGCTTGGTTTGGTTGTCTCTGTAGGTTTCCTCATCATGATCTTGATGCCCCTTGCTCATAGAATCCCTCTTCCCTGTCTAAAACTGGACTCCTGGAGCTTGGCCTAGTGCCTGCTGTGGATCTCTGCATCTGCTTCCATCAATTACTGGATGAAGGCTATATAATGACAGTTAGGTTTTCACCAATCTGATTACTGGGGTAGGCCAGCTCTGGCACCCTCTCCACTATTGCTAATAATCTAAGCTGAGGTCATCCTTGTGGATTTTTGGGAACTTCCCTAGCACCAGGTTTCTCCCTATCCCCATGATGTCTCCCTCTATCAAGATATCTCTTTCATTGCTCTCCCACTCCGTCCCTGTGTTTTTATTATTTAGCTTGTAAGTAGATTTAATTATGACTCTCATACATGTATATCATTGCACTTGGCCCATATTCACTCCCTTTACTCTCTTGTCCCTCCTACCTTTAAATCTCTTCCTTCCTCATAGTCTCTCTTCTATTGTCACACACACACACACACACACACACACACACACACACACACACACACACAATAGTGGAGGAGATTGAGATTCTGCCAAAGAAAATGAGTTTGTCTTAGCCTGGCTTATTTCACTTGGCACGATATCCATTTCCATGTATTCCCCCCCCCCCCCCATTACATAATTTCATTCTTCATTGTAGCTGAATATGTGTAGAGCCACACTGTGATTATGTTGATGGATGTCTAGGATATTTCTGTATCTTGGCTCTTGTGAATAGCATTGCAGTAAACATATCCAGGTATCTCTGTGGTGTATTAACTCAGATTCCTTCAGGTATATACCTAGGAAGGTTTAGCTGGATCGTATGTAGTTCTGCTTTGTAGGTTTTGGTTTTAGGACTCTCTATGCCAGTTCCCAAAGTGTGGCCGCATTAGTTTCATTCATTCCCAGGATAGTGTACAGGGTCTTGCCTCCTCATCCAAGATCATTGTCACTTGTTTTCTTGATAGTCAGCCTGACTAGGGTGTAACAGGGTCTCAATGTAGTTCTATTTCACATTTCTCTGAGAGCTAAGAATGTTGCATGTTTAATTCACTTGCCCATTTGTTACTGGATAAATTGATTTGGGGGGATATTTACTATTTGCAGGCTTATATTCTTGATATTAACACCCTGTCAGATGTAGCCAAATATTTTGTCCTAGTTTGTAACTGTCTCTTTCCTCCTCTGATTGTTTCCTTTGATGTTGGGAAGCTTTGGAACTTCATGCAATCCTTTTTGTAAGTTTCTTGCTTTTATTTCCTAAGCCACTGAAGTTGTTTTTAGAATGTTCTCTATGCCTGTACCTTGAACTGTTTTACCCGTATTTTCCACTACCAGTTGACCAAAAGTTTTAGTCCTACATTGAGGTCTTTGGATCATTTTAAATTGATATTCATACAAGGGGAAAAATAAGGGTGTACTTTCATTCTTCTACATGTGGACCTAAGTTCAGCCAGCACCATTTCTTGTGGAGGCTTTCTTCTCTGATGTATTCAGCACCTTTATCAAAATTCACACATCTGTAGTTCGTAGACTGATGATTTCCGAGTCAGGCATTTTGATAACCCTAGCTCTGGTCTTTCTGCTTAGAATTGCTTTGACTCTTCAAGGTCTTTCAGGCTTTCATACAAAGTTTGAGATTGTTTTCCTTAGTTCTGTGAAGAAGTGAAGGATGCCATTGGATTTTGATGGGATTTGAATTTTTAGCTTGCTTTTGGTAATATAGCCCCTTTTACAATATTAATTCTGCCAATCCATAAACATGGGAGTTATTTCCACCTTCTAGGCTTCTAGCAATATTTTTCAATTTATTTTTTATTTTATTTTTGTGTATGCATACAACGACATTTTCATTATAGGGTTTTTCCACATTCTTAGGTTTATTACAAGGTTTTACTTTTGAAGGTATTGTGAATGAGATTTTCTTTCCCGATTTCTTTCTTAACAAGTTCATTACTGACATATAGAAAAATTACTGATTTTTGCATGTTGTTTTTTTTTTTAATCTTGATTCTTTGCTGAGATTTTTAAAATCAAATCTAAGAGGTTTATTTTGTATAATCTTAGGGTCTTTGAAGAATAGGCCTCTACTGTCTGTACATAGGGCTAGTTTGACTTCTTGCTTGCCTGTTTGTGGCTCTATTTCATCTGTTTGCCTTAATGCTCTCACTAAGACTTTAAGCATTATACTAAATAAGGATGGAGAAGGTGGGCACCCATATCTCATTGTTGGTCTTAGAGCAAATGCTTCCAGTTTTTCCTTATCTAGTACAATGGTGATTACACATTTGTTGTATAGCTTTTGTTACGTTGGGATACATTCCTTTTAAATTTCTAGTTTCTTCAGATTTTTATCATGAAGTGATTGCTAAAATTTGTCAAAGGCCTTTCTGTATCTACTGAGATGACCTTGTAATTTCTGTTTCTTAGTAATCTATGTGCTGTATTACATGTGCATATGCTACACCATACTTGCCGATAAATGAAGCCAACTGGATATGGTATATGATCTTTCCAATGTGTTCTTAAGTTTTCAAGGGCTCTATTCAGAATTTTTACATCTTTATTCCTCAGGGAGATTGGTCTTGAGTTTTCTGCTTTTATAGTATCTTTAACTGGTTTTAGTTTCGGGGTAATATTGGCTGCATATGAATTTGGAGTGTTCTCTCCCTTTTGGTTTCTGGAGTATTGTGATGAGCATTTGCTGTTTGTTCTTCTTTATATTCTGGTGGAATTTGTAATGAGTCCATTCAGTCCTAAGCTTTTCTTTGCTTGGAGACTTGTTTAAGTTGTGTTTATCCTCTTGATTTCAATTTGGTAGATCACATGCGTCCCCATCTTTGGGAAATTTTCAAAATATTCTCTAGTGGTCCTCTGATTTTATGGTATGTGTTTAAGCTGCCCTTTCATCTCTAACTTTATTAACTTAGGTTTCCTTTCCTTTGCTTAGTTTGGCTGGGGTTTGTTTATTATATTTATCTTTCCAAAGAACAACTCTTTGTTTTAGTGATTCTATTGTTCCTTTTAGTATTCATTTACTTAATTTACACTCTCCTCCTTATTATTTCCTTCTATTGGTCTAGGGTTTGGTTCTTGTTTTTCTAAGACCTTAAAGTACATAATTAAATTATTTATTTGAGATCTCTGTGATTATTTTTCTAAACTTAAACACTCATAACTATAAACTTTCCTCTTAGAACTGCCTTTGCTGTGCCCCAAAGATTCTGATTTTTTTCCTTTTTTATTTTTATTTGATTCTAGAAATTTTTACGTTCCTCTGGTCTCTTCAGTGATCCATTGATGGATCAGGAGTATGCTATTCTATCTCCATGTGTTTGTGCACTCTTTGTAGTTTCATTTGCTCTTGATTTCCAGCTCTGTTCCAACTATAATCTGATAAGATACAACAACGTTACTGTGAGTCTTCAATATGCTTTCAGACAGAGATGCCCAAATATATGTCCTAACATTTGATCATTTAAAAGGAAAAGAATTACACATCTGGAGGATAGAATGCTCTGTGGATGTTAAGTTCATTTCCTCTGGGGATGAGTTTAACTCTGAAGTTTCTTGATCTTTTTATAGTGTGTGTGTTGGGGGGTGCTGGTTGATAGATCTGTGGATGAGGGTGGGGAATTAAAGTTATCCACTATTAATATATTTGGACTGTCTGTCCCTTTATGTTTAGTAATGGTTATGAAATTGGGTGTATCAATTGGTGTGTTAACATTATGCTTATGATTATTCTATCATCTTGATAGATTGTTCCTTATTAATGTGTCTTCATCTTTTAATTGGATTAATTGTTTAGAGTTATTAATGACAGGGCCTTTTGGATTTCTATCATTTTTTTAGTTTTTCTGGTTGGCTCAATTGGTGTTTTCTTTCCTCCCCTTCCCTCTCTCCCTTCTTCCTTCTTGTTCTCCTCTCCTCCCTCTTTTCTTTCCCTTTCTTTCATTTGTTCTTCTAACTGAACACTCACTGTCAGTTATACAGTTTTAGACTCTGGATCACTACTCACCACAACAGAACCTTCTTTGACCGAAGTTGAACACAACACCAACCTAGAGGCAATACTGTTTGGACTACTGACTATCGTGGAGACATTTTTCTCTTGTCATATCTGTTTAGGGTTCTAAATTGCTTTTATTTGGATAACTATTTCCTTCCCTGGTTTGGGAAATTTCCTTTCCTATGATTTCAATGAATAGATTTTTCTATGCCTTTTTAAAAAAATCAACTCCTCTGTGGAGTCTTAGGTTTCCTTTCCTGATTTTGTCCTAGAGTTCCTGGAACTGGGGTTCATGCTTTTTAATTTTTTTCTAAGTGTATTATATCCTCAGTCTGCTACTCCTGTCGTTTTTTTCTTCTTGCTGTAATTTATTGATGATATTTCCACTATTTTTATTTGTTGAATTTCCCCAAGATTTAATTTTCCTCAATGAATTTATTATCCATATTACTGTAATATGTGTTGCTGACATTGTTACCTGTGTACAGAATCGATTTATTTTATACATCTCCTTGTTTTCTCTTTCACATTATTGCTATATATGTGATATAGTATATATATCACATATGTATCATATATATATCTATCATATATATATTAGAGAGAGAGAGAGAGACAGAGAGACAGAGAGACAGAGAGACAGAGAGACAGAGACAGGGTTTCTCTGTGTAACCCTGGCTATCCTGGAACTCACTCTGTAGACCAGGCTGGCCTCGAACTCAGAGATTCGTGTGCCTCTGCCTCCCGAGGGCTGGGATCAAAGGCGTGCGCCACCACAGTCCGGCTCATTATCATTTTTATAAGTAGACTCTTGAATTGTCTGCCATTTTAACGACTTCAGTATCTTTAATTCTGTAACTGAAGATTTGTGGTCATTTGGAGACAGTGTGTTGCCTTGCTTCTTCACACTTCTTGTATCTGTTAGGACTTACATATTTGTTGGTTTGAATATTTCCTTCAGTTTTACTTCAGGATCTTCTAGTGAGCAACCTAATTTTGAAAGCCTATTCCTCAGTACTACCCAGATAGTAGGAACCAAATTTCTCTAGCAGAAACAGCAACAAATATATATATATATGTGTGTGTGTGTGTGTGTGTGTGTGTGTGTGTGTGTGTGTTTCCCTAAAATCATGTTAAAGTAGGCTAATAATACCATCAATGACCACAGAACAGAAAATGGCAAAAATGATTTAAAGGAGTCTGTCAAGCTAAAGAAAAGTATAAAACCAAAAAAAAAAAAAAAAGAAGAAAGAAAGAAAGAAAAAGAAAATGAATGAAATAAGAAGATGGATATGGGAAGCAGAAAAGAAAGGGGAAACAAAGTGAGGTGGTTAGTTTTAATTGTCAAGACAAACTAGAATTGCCCGGGAGGGGAGATTCAAATAGGAATGGTCTGGATTAGGTCGGGCATGGGCAGGTCTGTTGGGTTGTTTTGATGACATCAATTGGTGTGGGAAGACCTAGCATAAAAGTGGGCAGCACTGCTCGCTGGGTTTGGGTCCTGACTATATAAAAGAGGAAAAAACAAGCTGAGGTGAGCATGAGTACATCTGTCCTCTCTGCTCTTGACTGTGAGTGTGACTAGCTGCTTCAGCTTCCTGCTGCCTTGACTTCCCTGCAGTGATGGACTGGAACCTGTAAATGTGAGCCAAATAAACCCCCTCTCTTAAAGCTGCTTTTGTTAGAGTGCTGTATCGCAGGAACGGGAAAGGAAACCAAGATGTAAAATTAAAGCCCAGAGAACACGTGCAAAAGAATGTTAAGATGAGAGAAGGGTGAGAGATAAAATGTCACAATAAAAGTACATAAGTAAAATTATATAGGCAAAATGTCACAATAAAAGTACATAAGTAAAATTATATAAATGTGAAACGGATACATGAACACTTAAAAAAATAGTCAAATTACTAACTAAAACTAAGAGGAAGAAAAGGATCTGAAAGGGACAAGTTAATCCCCATGTGACATGCTAGCGCAGCCGTGGTCTGGGGTCTCTAGAGTTGGAGTCTACCAGGTAGATGTATGTGGTGGGGTAGCTGATGCTGGAGCTTCTTGTCCTCCCTACCATTTTGTGTTGGTGCAGAACTCAAACCAGTCAGAATATGGCATTGCCATATTTTGTTGTTGTCAGTATTCTTAGAATTTTTTGTTGTATTTTTCATGGCATACCTAGAAATCCTAATGACTACACTTACCTTTGTGACCTGTAAGCTGAGCAAGTTATTCCACGCTCCTGAGATTTCACACTTTGTACACTCGGGGTCTTAAGTGCATTGAGAAGTGGGGGGAAGGAACGGAATACTGCGGTATCTCCAGGAGGACAAACATCAGTGCTTTCAAATCTGAGGCATCATTAGATTCCATTGGAGGGATGCAGCTGTGGGGCTCAAGGCACTGTGCTGGACCATGAGCGTTCTGTCTTGTCTGTAGTGGGTGCCCAGCAGGTAGGTAGATCTAGAGGTTGGCCACTTGATAACTCCAGTTGTGGGGCTATCAGTAATTCTTGGGTGGTGGGGCCATCTAGCCACAGAAGGTGAGGCCACCTCTCATTGTATGTTCCACTGCACACGGCTAGCTTCATGCCACCTGAACATCTCAGCATGTCTGCATACCCTCCCCAAGAACTGCTTCCTGTGGCTACCATAGGGCTCTGGTGGGTTGATCATAGGCTTTTTAGATTGTGAGTCTTACTATCAGGGGTAGTTCAATCTTAAACTCTAGAATTTGTCTCAAACACCCACATGGTGGCCCACACCATCTGCAACTCCACTCTCAGGACATCTGACTCTATCCTAGCATCCATAGGAACTGCACACACGGTACACAGACATATATGCAGGTAAACCACCACCCATACACATAACAATAAAAGAGAATGATAATCATCTTTAAGTTCTAAGAGACTTAGTTAAAAAGTATTTGTTCCTGAATTTGAAGGGTCAGTGAGAACAAAGTATCACTGATACATTATTTTACTTTTGCGAAAGTATTGTCTAAAATGGATTGGCAAGTTTTTCTTGCAAAAGACCATGGGTCTCTGGTGCAAAATTTGCTCACATCTGTCATTTATATCTTGAAAGCAAACATAGGCACTATACCTGGAGTTTGCCTGCTAACAGCTATATTTGACCCATAGTGGACTTGATGAAGCCCTAGGCTATAGTTTAATGATTCCTAGTATAAATAAAAGATAGGTCAAAAAGAGAGAGAAAGAATTTCAGTAAATACTCATATGAAAATGGAACGTTACAAAGAATAACAGTGTACAATAAATACCATCCTAACTGGAGATAAAAATAAAATCTTGAAAGCAAGCCATGAGAAAAAAAGAAAAAAGAAAAGAAAAGAAAACAAAAATACACTCAGGGTCTGTGTGAAAGCAATGATGAATATACCAAATGACTTCTGATGGGAAACAACAGAAAACAACTCGGGACACCCCAACAATGTTGTAGGGTGTGGGTGGGGGTCAACTGCCAAAAATTAGGTGGAAAAAAAATTTTTTAGATGAAAGATGAAAAAGTTGGTTGTCAGGAGACGTGCGCTATAAGAAATGCTAAAAGTTGTTCTATTGTAAGAAATTCTGTCAGATAGAAATTCAGATCCACAGAGCCTCGTAAAAGGCACTGCGAATAGCAACGATCTCAGAATTCATAATATGTAGAATAAAATATGTGACAGTCCTAGCACAGGAGACATGTAATGCATTCTTGCAAAGAACTTTCATTGCATGTGTGGTACAATATTAACTCCAGGTATGCTGTGGTAAGATGGAGATGAATACTAAAATTTTTAAAGGAACTGCCATAAAATAACATACAGGTAAGACCTCAGTGGAAGACATGGGATTCTTACAATTTTATTAATTTAAAAAGCCAACAAGTAAGGGAGGAGGAATAGGTAAGAAGCACATCATGAAGCAAACTGTTCTAGATGCCCCCCCAAAAAAGAGAGAGAAATAACCCCAATCATATTCATCACTGAAAGTGAATTGAGTAAAGAATTCATTTAAGAGTAAGAGTGGTCACAGGTATGGAGGGAGTTTGCCACTGTTTTAATAAGCACCCTTGCTTTGGTGGTGTCTTAGTCACTGTTCCATTGCTGTGAAGAGACCAAGGCATAAGAGAAAGCATTTAAATGGGGGCTTGCTTACAGTTTCAGAGGTTTAGTCCATTATCGGGATGGAGAGCATGGTGGTATGTATGCATGGTGTTGGAGGAGTAGCTGAGAGCTACATCCTGATCCACAAGCCTGGAGAGAGAGAGAGAGAGAGAGAGAGAGAGAGAGAGAGAGAGAGAGAGAGAGAGAGAGAGAGAGAGAGAGAGAGAGAGAGAGAGAGAGAGAGAGAGAGAGAGAGACAGAGAGAGAGACACAGAGAGAGAGAGAGACACAGAGAGAGAGAGACACAGAGAGAGAGACAGAGACAGGACTGGTTGGGGGCTTTTGAAAACCTCCAAGCCCACCCCCAGTGATACACTTCCACCAACAAAGCCATACTTTCTAATCCTATCAAAGAGTTCCACTCCCTGGGCACTAAGCATTCAAATATATGAGCCTACGAGGGCCATTATTATCCTAACCACTACATCCCACTGTCTGGCTCCCATTGGTTTGTAGCCATATCATAATGCAAAAAATGCACTCAGTCCAACTTCAGAAGTCCCCGTAGCCTATCACAGTCTCAATACTTTAAAAAGTCCAAAGTTCTGGGGTGGGAGAGATAGCTCAGCTGTTAAGAGCACTGGCTGCTCTTCCAGAGGACCCTGGTTCAATCCCCAGGATCCACATGGCAGTTCACATTCTGTCTGTAACTAGTTTCAGCTGATCCAGTACCCTCACACAGACATACAAGCCAGTGCACATAAAATACAAATAAATAAATCATTAAGAAAGTTCAAAGTCTGAGACTCATGGCAGTTTCTTAACTATAAACTCTCATAAAATCAAACTAAAAAATAGATCACATGCTTTCAACATACAATGGCACAGAATATAATTACCATTCCAAAAGGGAGGAAAGGGAGCATAGTGAGGACATACTGG
>CABHPR010156426.1:0-10537 GCA_902168415.1 Peromyscus melanophrys | reverse complement strand
TAACAGTAGTTAAAGAAAAAGAGGCTAGAAGCCATGGATTTAATCTAGAGAAGAAGAGAGGGGTACATGGCAAACTTGGAAGGAGAAAAAGAGAATGACATATTTTAATTTCAAAAATAAAAGAAAATTAATTGGAGGAAACAAGTAGGAAACATGCATGAAATCAGTGAAATAAATTATAATATGTGTGCTCTAGATCTCACTGTTCTGTGATAATATAAATCTGCAACTATTTAGTCAGGAAATAATTGGGCTATGTCAGCTGAAAGGTGGATATCCTTGGCCACATCTCAGACGGCCTGGTCTTTTGCTGGTTATCTGAAACAATGTGTTTGGTTAATAGACACATGTAGAACTTGGCAGCTTTGTGTGTAGCTCTTTCTTAATTTCTCTTGGTTATTTGGAGTTGTAGGCATTGCTAGTTTTGACTTCCTTGTTCAATATGGCTATCTGGAAATCAGAATTACAACAACCTCCCCCTTTTCCTCTGTGACGGTTTCTTGTCTGAGACTGTTGTTTCATTTTCTTCCTATTTTTTTTGGTTCTTGTTTTTTTCCTTCCTTTCTCTTCCATTGTGTCATTCACAATTCATGTGGGAGAGTTTTCAGGTGTAGACTCAGAGTATGTGGTGAGGCAGGGGAATAGCTTAGTGCATCTGCATGCAGTAGATTATGCACATTTTCATTAAGCCCTGCACCACAGAGGTCTCTGGATTAGAGGAGGATCACCTACCAGACTAGACTGGCATTTCAGCACATGGCACGAAACCTCACTTGATAAATGTCCATACATGTAACAAAGCTCCTAGGTTCCTCTGTTTTCATTTGTCCAGTGTACATGAAAAAAAATTTTTTTTCACTCTAACTGTCACAGGCTACCTGTTGTTTGAGCCAAAGCTGGCCTCAAGACATGCTTTATTCAGACCACAGAGTTAATGATTTCATCACCAGAATAAGATATCTGGAGATTTCACATACACATATGATATTTCTGCTTTCTTAAACAATTTGTACTAGTTACTTTTGTGTCCCTGTGGCTAAATACCCAAGAAAGCAATTTGAGAAGGAAAGATTTATTTAGCCTGTGTTGGAGACTTCAGTCCATGGGTGGTTGGCCCAGGCAATTGGGCAGAACATCATGCAAGCAGAAGTTATAGCGTGGAAGAGCTGTTTTATCTCATGATAAACAAGGGAGTCAGGGGTGGACAGGACTGCAGATCTAGTTCAGTTTAACTCCTCTAGCCAGACCCCACTTCCCCAAATTCCCAACACTTCTCCAAACAGTACCACCAGCTGGGTACCAAGCAGAACACTGGAGCCTGTTTGGATTTCACATTTAAACCATACCTGAACAAACTGAAGCGGGAGCCTACAGAAAGACCAGGAAGTACTAAGACTGGGGCTGCATAGTCCTTCAGGAGTGGAGGTTGATTTTCCTCCTGGTCAGCATGCCCCACTCAATCTCTCCAACTCCTCAGGGTCCAGGGAAGTGAAGAAAAATGTGAAGATCTGTGGTCTTGAGTTTGAATCATTTAAAAATCCAGAGTCTCCTTTCTCTATCTATATATCTGTAATATACACAGGCCATGTCCTTATCATGCTTTCTTTACTCCCCTGGAGGAAACCAAGCAGAATAAATAAATAAATAAATAAATAAATAAATAAATAAATAAATAAATAAATAAATAAAAAAATAACCTTTGTGTAGTTCTCCATTATTTCCTGTAGATGGCAATATTGTACCGGCATTCTTTCAGCTCTTCTTTATTTTAGATGCCTCCAAATTGTTCATTATATAATTTTTCAGTGGGAATAATTTTTGCTCGTAAATTTATTACAGCACATTTTCAATAGTCCTAAATTTATTGGTAGGCAGGTAGAGTCCACAAAGCTGCAAAATTTAAAAGAATAAAATGAGGCTTATTTCCCCCTTCTTCTTCCTTGGAGCTTCCTGAGTTAACAGTGAAAAGGGAGCATATTGCAAAGTATAATTGTCACGATTATGCGGGCTGTTCATTTGGTTTGCATGTGCACATGCATCCAGCTGCCACATCTGCACTGCACATTGGATAAATAGCCCTTTCCTTGTACAGTTCGAAACATCAAATGGTTCTCATTTGGAACAGTTTCTTTATTTTGTTTTGTTCATAATGAATGCTACCCACAAATACAGGAAGCAAGGGAGCAGAAAATAGTCTGTGCAACAAGGGGGAGGCTCTTACAGATAGCCATGGACACGAGTAGACAAATATGAACTCTATGCCGGCTTCATATGAACAAGGCCAGCATTGCTCGGGGCAGGGGGGTGGGGGGAGCTATGTGTGTTAATTAGATTAATGGCTTCAAAATAAATCCATTTCAGAGTAGCTAATTAAATATTTTGTTTTGAGTTACTTGGTGCAATTTGCTTTGGTAGGCAACAGACAAATATTAAGTATTCAATTTTGTCTTCAAGCACAACTCACTAATATTTTAGTGATTCCATTCTTTGGTTCTGATGTTTGCTTTCTTTCTGTCCTGGTTCCTCTACTTGACAATTGAGTGTGAAACAGGACTCGGCAATTCTCAGTCACAACTTGGATGTCTAAAGAGGATTTGAGCCTTTTGTGTGTTTAGAACCTGATGTCCATCCTAGTTAGAGGTCCCTGCCTTCCAGTGTCCCTACAGGCTGTTCCCTGCTCCTACAGGAACTCGTTCAGGGATGGGGGTGATATGTATGACAATATGTCAACATGATGATGGCCTCCATGGTGGAGGGTTTTCCTCACAGTGAGTGAAGGCCAACACAACAATACGAAAGGAGGCAGGCAGATGGGCAGGGCTGTGCAAGTTCGGGTCTCCTGTGGGGCAAGGGGTTTGAGATCGTCCCCACAAGCCCCCAGATGTTGAAAATGGTGCAGAGAAGACACTCCTGTGGGTCTATACCAAATAACCCACTGCAGAGTCTTTCTGTTTTGTTCTTCGGTTATGAGAAAGACATCCTTGCTTGTCTGGGGTCTTGACTCCTCTGCACCCCTAAATACAGTGCCCTATACCTCAGAACCATTGTCCCGCTACTGCTCATCTCAGCCCGCTGGGAAGGTAGCTTTGGTTCAGAGTGAGCCTTGGTCATGTTAGCTCTGCCTTCTGCTCTCCCACATCTCCCTGGCAACATGAGCTGGATCCTACCTCTCAGAGACAGGGGGGCAGCCCACCTTCCTCTAGAATGATCCCCCTGCCCCACAGGCACATGATGTTTCTGACCCTGGCACCTGACCTTCTCACCGCCTTTCCATCATTCTTTCCCCTTGGTCTCCTTGGGATCTTTGCTAAGGTTGAATGGGTCACCTTTATCTTAACAGGGTTTTGTTTTTTTGTTTTTTCATCCAAAGCCTTCCAGATCTGAGCTTCACCCCATTGGAGGTAATTAAAATGACTTCCCCAACAGGAGAGGGACCTATGTTTTTGCCAGGTTTCTGGAGGCTCTGCTGCTGTTGCTAAGTGGAATGTGAGTGAGAGCAAATAAATATCTACCTTCTTGGAGCACTGAAAGTTTGACAATCTTTCTAGTTTCACGAAAAATTTCAAGTCTTTTTATACACAGCGTATATTGTCAACACTGTCACCTTTGGCTGAGGAATCTTATGAGAAGCAGCAGGTCTGTATTTCCACCTTAGAACAATTATGCCTCTGCTCAAGTCTGGAAGTCCTGTGTCAAACCCAGCTCCCTGGTCAAATGCCTGTGCAATGTGTCATTGGCAGCATTAGCAAAGGCTGCTTTGTGACTTGGAACAGGAAAGGGATCCAGGCTGAGAGGTAAGTGGGGTAGGAGAATGCCTGAGCATGGGCTTAGAGATTCGGAAGGGTGTCGCAGATGTTTTCTGAGATCAGGAAGCAGAGAATAACATTCTTAGCAGAGGATCAAGCATGCGCACAGGTGTGGGGAGTTCAGCAGCCACCTACCTAGTGATGGCTTTGCTTCAAGAGGCTGTTAGCTACCTCTTTAGAAAGCTTCTAATCTCAGCACCTGTGATGAAGACCACCCTCCTCCTCCCTCCCTCCCACCTTCCCTCCCTTCCTTTCACTTCCTTTCTTCTTCTTCTCTCCCAGTCCCCTCCATCCATTCCCTTACTCCTTCCCTTTCTCCTCCCTTTTGTCTGTGCTCAGGATTGGCCTGGGGGCTTCACCTGTGCCTAGGGAAAGCACTCTGCCATTGAGCTCTACCCTAGCCTCGCCTTTCTCACCTCTGCAGGATTGTTGGACACTCAGCACCTCTGTCTGTTGAGGGCCAGGCTGGTGCTCAGTCACTCTAGTTGCTGAGGTCCTGTAGAGGGACCTGGATGAATGCAACAAACCTTTCCATGTTCCTTCCTAGAATGTATAAGGGAGAGGGGGAGGGGAAGCTCAAATCCTTCTTGGTGGAAAACAATGGGAAGCCTGCCTAAATTCTACTCTGCCTGTACAACACATGAAGTGTTTGTCTGCAAAATGGGGGGAGGGGGGGTTAATATTTGATATGTTTTTGTGAACGCCTCCCATATCGACTGAATGATTGGGCTTGGCTCGCAGGCCGGTATAGATATTTCTAAAGGAGAGCCGTGTTAAAGAGTCTTCTCCCCTCAGTGTGTAAAGCTCTCATTTTATTTACACATAAATCTTGGGAAGAGTCCCTCTTCTCAACTTCACACTCCTCCAGACTCTTAACGCTGGCCTTTTTATGGATGGGAAACCTCCTGTTTTGTATTCCTCCAGTGCCTCCAACAATAAAGCCACCCTCATTATGGAATAAAATTTAAAACTGTCTCCCAATTGTGCAGTTGATGTGAATGAGACCTATTATGTTTGCTTTACTATGGTGCGATCCGTGATAGATGGCGAGGGGAATTTTGAGGACCCCGGGGATTCTGACGCTCCGGCAAGCTAAATGGAATGGCCGCATGTAACCGTTTATCAGTGGAAAGCAGGAAGTCTGCCCAAGGCTGCTGGCACACACCTTAACTCGACAGGGCTCGATTGTGTTTGCTCAGATTAGCTGTAGACACCTTCAACGCACAAGGTCAGAGGGGGTGTGAGTTCGCTGAGAAGAGATGTAACACTCTATTCCTGGACATCCCTCTCAACAAAATCTTCGTGATGTGTGTGGGTGCGCATACGTGTGCGCTCATGTTCATGCATGTGTGTGCGTGCGCGTGTGTGTTGTGTGTGAGTGTGTGTGCATGTGTGAAGCATGCATAACTATCTTGCATGCATAACATGATTTGGGTCCATACTGCTGATCCTGTGAGCTGAAGTGTGCGTACAACCGTAACGTGTGTGTCTGTTTCCCGTGTCATGTGTACAAACAGCTCTGTGGGTGAATGGCTGCTCACTCTTGCTTTTTCTGCCTCTCTTTTTAGAACTAGAGCGCTGACACCTTTGGCGAGGTTTGGTGACCTTCTGGTTTGTCTTGTTTTCTCCTGATATCTGCTTGGGGGGGGGGGGGGGGGGGGGGGGGGGGGGGGATCCTGTTCTGTGAGGACTGCCTTGGTGTCCTAACATATTTGCAGTCCCCCAGAGCCACCATTGTTCTTAATTAAGCCACAAGGCATCGTTGGGGTAGGAACAGTTAATAATCCTCTCTTTTCAGGATTGCCTGAAGTGTATTTGGCTTAAAATAAAATGTAGAGAAAGGCACAGTTCTTGCCCGAGAGAGCATGGGATGATAGAAAGGCTGCTGAGCTGAGCAGCGCTCACAGTAGGAGGCGGCTTGGAGGTTTGCTTCTGGATCCTCTTCGCCAGTCACAAGCAAGGCCAGCCGGAGATCATTTGCAGGCTGGTATGCTGGTGGCTTAAGTACCTGGAGTTCATGTAGACCGGGCAACGTCCTGCTGAGGACGCAAAGACATTGCCTTACAACACGGGAGGTGGAAGGTGGGGTCTAAAAAAAGCTTTGGCTAATTTTCTTTTCAATTCTCATGCTTTCCCCAAATAATCTTGGCTCATGAACAAAAGATGTTGCCCAATATTGTTTGGGAAATAGCTGGCCCTTGAAAAATGAGACTCAGCAGATAACTGGAGTCTTATTATCCGGGCTTGGTTGTTTACAAAGCATTCACATACTGACATTGGGAAGAATTCTTGGAAGAGAACGTTGTAAAGAGTGAAATTTCTCTTTGCTTCTTATCAGATCTTTTTATGCTTCATTTTTAACTAGGTCAGAAAGAAATGGAGTTGTCTTCAAATACTGTGTGCGTTAACTCATTAGCTACCAGTTGCTACTACTCAGATGTCTGCAAACTTTGCACTTCCTGTGATACATATTTTAACAATGTTGTATAAACTGGCATGGGCAGAGCCAGAGTGAGCAAAACCTTCACCAATGACCTGTGTCTTTCTCTCATGCCTCTTTTGTACCCTAGTCACATTCCCTTTGGGTCACAGCTTTTTGTTTTAATTTTTCCCCACTATCCTTTATTTTCCTGCTGTCTCTTTAAACAGCGAATGACTTTCTCACCTAGCAAGTTTACAGAATATTATCTTGCAGAATATGGCTGGTTTGATGTATATTTTGAAATTGCAAATTTGGATCATAAACAAACAACTAGGTCTAAGTGCCTGGTAAAGGTGCCTATGAAAATCAGTCACTCCTGCCTACCTCCCTCCCAGCCCATTCTTCCTGTTTCTATCTTTGTTCCCTTAGGGTCAATATAGATTCATCATTAATTTAAAGGGCTTATTGTTACTAACTTACATAAGGTAGCCTGACTCTACACCCCATATGGTTGGATGAATCCTTTGCCATGGGAATCCAGAAGAAGAATAAGCGAGTAATAAAATAACCAACATTTACTGATGGCCGATCCTGTGCCCAAACTATGTATAGGTATCTCATTTCTTCCTCACAATAACCCCATGAAACAAACATCCAACACAAGCAGTGAGGCCTGAGCATTTTACCCAGGGCCACACAGTGGTAGAGCAGAGATTGGATCAGTGAAATGTGACTTCGGAGGATAATCAAGAGGATTTAACAGGTGTGGGCAGATGGGAGGGAAAAAGGACAGGTTGAAGATGACAAATTTCACTCAGTAATGAGCAATTAGTTAAAACACATGTTAGGACATACATTCACTTGTCATCCACAGACACGCAAGATTAATCTCAGGACCTAGAGACAAAAAAGCGGTGTTGCAGCTCACCAGGGGAGAAAGGATGGAAGTCTGCGCCTGTGGTCCTACGGGAACCAATCTGTGTGAGCCGCCAGCTGCAGGCCAATCCCCAGGCACAGTGACATGCTTGTCCCTTGAACCTGCTGCCCCACTGTGTATATGACAAACAGTTCCTACAGCAGGGAGTGATCTGGATTCTTTTTTGTTTCCCTCCCGTTTTTTAAAATTAGTTCTTTGAGTCTCATACAGCTAATTTTGATCATATCCAAACCCTCCCTAGTTCCTCTCAGATTTACCTCCCTTCCCTTCCAACCCAACTTGGAGTCCTTAAAAACAAACAAACAAACAAACAAACAAGCAAACAAACAAACAACCCACAAACCTCCACCATCTAGTATAGTTTTTTAAACCCGTCTAGTAATGCTGTCCATATAGTATTGCATGTGTAGCCTTTCCTGGAGGGTGGGCTACCCACCAGAAGCTCCACCCTTACAGAGAATTGACTACCCCTCTCCTGACAGCTACCAACTGCCAATAGCTCTTTAGCTGAGGGTGTGTGATCTAGATGGTTAGGTTACCTCCTCATCGAAAGAGAATTGCTTCAGGTTCTAAACATCACAAAACTCTTCCACTAAGCTGACCTGGAAATGAAGTACTGCTTACAATCATCAAGGGTGGGGTGTATGTGTGTGCTGTATGTATGTATGTATATGGTGAATGCATGTGAGCATGTGGGTGTGCATGCCCATGTGCTCACATGCAAAGGCAAGCCAAGGATGTCAGGCATCTTCCTCTGTCACTCCCTGTCTCATCAGCTTGAGACAAGGTCTGTCACCAAAGTAGAAGCTTACAATTTCCACTAGGCTGGATGGCAAGCTCTTGGAATCTGCCTATCTTTACATCCCAATGCTGGGGTTACACGCATGCTTGGGGCGTGTGTGTGTGTGTGTGTGTGTGTGTGTGTGTGTGTCTGTGGGGGTGGGGGATTAGGGGTGTATGTGTGTGTGTGTGTGTGTGTGTGTGTGTGCATGAGCATGTTCTAGAAATTCAAAGTTAGGTTCTAATGTTTGTACAACCAATATTTTTACCCACTGAGTCATCTCTGTACCTCTGTCTTCTGGATTTTCATGACATCTAAAGTGTCTTTTGCCAGAGATGGCCATGGCTGGTTTTGATTAGCTCAGAGGGCTAGCCACGGCTCTTGTTCTCTGGTTATGGAGATGTTTGACTCAAGGTGTCTTTTAGTAAATTATGTGGCTCTTCCTGTGTGACAAGTTCTTCCAGCTCTTTACAAAACCAAGTCTACTTCGTTGGTTGGATTTGTATTGCAGAAACATGCGTAGTCACAGGGAAGAAAACCTTTAAAGAGTAACCAGGAAAGGACGTCTTTAAGTCATATAGGAGACTTCTTGGGAGCCAGTTGCTTTCCGCAGCATTCATTCCACAGTTGAGGGAGGTGGATTCCACACAGACTGAGCACTGGTATGTGTGTTCCCTTTAGGAAAGCAGATCTGCATTCCTTGCCTAGTTCGCCGTTGCCTTGAAGATATAAGACAGCACATGCATCCTCTGCAGCTCTGCCCCCCTGCCATGCTCTGGGCAGTTCTGGTATCACATTTCGACCAAGGGCATGCACATCCCCCACAGCGAACCAAGAGCCAAATCATGGAGTTAGAAGCAATTTCAGGTCAGCAGGATGGATGTAGGTAAAAGGTCCTGCTACATGAGGCTGACAACCTGAGTCTGGAACCCACAGTGTAGAGAACGGATTCCCAAAAGCTGTCTTCTGACCTACATACATATGCCATGACACCTGTCAGCCAGCATTCACATGTACACATCACACACACACACACACACACACACACACACTCGCGCGCGCGCGCGAGAAGAAAAAGAACCATGGATCCTCGGATGCTAAATTTTAAAACAGCACATCGGTACCAAAACCAAAGGCAAAATGGTAAAATGAGAAACTTCAAGCCTCTATGAAGTGGGCCAGAAAACCCCTCATGTTCAATACAGAAAACCCAGATGTTTCCAAAAAGATGGGAACCCCACAGTAGTGAATCCCACCACTTCTCTGGAAGAGGGGAGGTGTCTGGAGCTGGGAAGATGTCCAGCAAGTGTAGTAAGAGAGTGACCTTGGGTGGAAATGTAATGTCACTTTCCACCCCTTTGCCTGCTTCCCACATCTGTCAAAGATGCATAATAACCCATCCTCATCTCGCATGGGGACTGAGGATTAATTAATAAGTGATAGTAAATTACTTGGCACTCCTCAGAGGAAACACATCCTCTAAGTGAAAAGAACTGTTATTATCCAGCAATTCAGCACGCTATGAAGTCTTAATGACTTCAGGGAGGCTGTTGGAACTCACGCTGTGATCTTTCCAGGTGGGGAGCAAAGGTTGAGGGTCTATATGGTACTTGATTTCCCCCTTTCAACCCTGCTATAAACCAAGTCATTCTCCTCTACCAGAAAAAAGTGCCCAACTGATGGCATTTCATCCCCTAAATTATGAAATTAGACATTTTTCTTGACCCAGGCTGGAAATTCTCAATGCATGGAATGGTGTTTCACAGAGATGATTCTCAGAGCACCAGGCCCACAAGCTGAGATGAGCGAAGCCAAACGGTGTTACTGCTGCCAAAGCTTTGGGGGATGCTACACATTCTGCATTCCTTGTGGAGATAAATACTGCATAGTAGTGCATTGAAGTCTATCAAGGGGCTTGAAAATGCATTGACCTTTACTCTCCTTACTTTCTCAGGATGTATTAGATAGGTAGACACTTGCAAAAGTGGCTCTCACGCCACTCTGGGAGCGTTCAACCCTTTGGATCGTGACTTTGCAGTTCTTATCAGTAAATGGAGTCAGTTTCTCTGTTGCTGATTCTTGGTTGGATTTGTATTGTAGAAAATACAGCAGCCCCAGGCCTTGGTTGGTCAGTAGGATGTGGATAAAATGACAGGATAGTTGTGATGAGCCTTAGGAAATTCTGCAGCACTCAGTTCATACCCTGGGAGCTCTGCCAGCTTCCATGGGGACAAACCTGGCCAATCAGCTGGAGCATGAGGGAACTGTCTGCCTTCCCCTTTGCCCTAGTCAATAGTCTCTGAACCCCAGAGAGGCAGAGCCACTGGTCTTGAAAGGCGAGTGCAGCACCCACAAGAAGGGCTACAGGAACTGTGAGCTACATAGCTGGGATTTGTTTTAAGCCACTAAATTTTGAGTGGGTATAGAACTATGGGTTAATGATATAATAGTGTCATCATTTTTAAAGTTATAATTCCATCTGCTAGTCCTAGGTCTGTCTAGTAGCATTATAAATTGGTGATTGATCTATCCTGATCAGCTGTGGTCAGCTCCCTGCTGTTACTACCTCTGCTCACTTTCTTTTGCACTTT
>CABHPR010156425.1:47084-68608 GCA_902168415.1 Peromyscus melanophrys | reverse complement strand
TAATTGGATTTGAGGGTTAATCTATAGGAGGGAACCCATGGCTAATACTATAAATTTAGTCCAAAATTTATGACCCTGGGAGAGGATGCAATATGGCTACTTGGCTGAATCAACATAGCATCAAACCACCCACTAAATATCTACATTTATTCCAACAGAGGCTACTGTCATGCTTCAACATTAAAGAAGCCTCTACTTGTAGTGAATACAGACAAATGCAAAGACTCATGGCTGTAAATGATGTTGTGAATAAAGAGCGTTTGGGTTTCTGGCTCTCAGTAAGACATCAAGGCTCATGGAATATTGTGCAAGAAGAAACAGAAGCAAATGTAGGAGCTGGAGGATGGGAAGCAGAGCTGTGAAGTTACATCTTCGAAGGAGGACATGGATTCAACAGCCATAACTTCACAATGCGCATTCTGCAGAGAGGTCAGGACCTCCTAACAGTAAACTATGGAGGAGGGATGGACTCACGGGACCCTACACACACTACAGATCTGTGGACACCCAACTGGAGAAAGCAAAGCATGGTATCCCCTTGTGTAACCACTGGTGAACATATTGGCTCTCAGGGTTAGTTCCAAACTTAGGACCACACCCCTGATTAAACTCAGAGGGGCAATCAGCAAAACCAAAACCAGTCAGCAGGGAAAGAGATTTATGTGCAGAGTGAATTCTGGTAGGTTTGAGAATGAAATGGAATATATGCACACGTTTTTATGCACATATACACACAAGCTTGTGTAGAGACACACAGAGATACTGAGGCTCCAAACTTGAAAGAAGTGAAGAGCAGGTTTCCTGAGAGATAGACCACGGGTCCCTTGGTGATTTTTAGATAGTCACATAAAATAAGCAAATGCATTGCAAGAGTAACATGTCAGTAGTATAATAGGGATTTACTGGAATTAAAAAGAGAGATGACAAATAGACATTTCAATGTAATCCAAATCCCCAGATGGACAAATAAAAATGATAGCTGTCTTAGAGAATAAAACCTAATTAACATTTCAAAATCATGGTGAATTCCTCCCTTCACCTGCCCTCTCTCCTAGATCCACTCCTCCTCCTTTCCCTCAAAAAAAAAAGAAAAGAAAAGAAAAAAAAAAGAGCAGCCCTCTCCCCAGTGCTATCAACTGAACATAATATAACAAATTACAATAAGGCTAGGCACAAACCCTCATATCAAGGCTGGACAAAGCAATCCAGGAGGAGGAAAAGGGTCCCAAGCACAGGCAAAAGTGTCACGGACACCCTCCACTTCCACTGTTAGGAGTCCCACAAGAACACCAAGCTACACAACCATAGCATATATGTAGAAGACCTAGCTCAGATCCATACAGGGTCCATGACTGTCACTTTCTTATATCATGCGGGAACACCTGCCCCAGGGGTGGCACTATCCATGCTAAGCTGGGTCCGCACACATCAATGAGCTATCAAGAAAATGCCTCACAGGCTTGTCTACAGGCAATCTAATGGAGGCATGTTCTAACTGAGACTCTTCTTCTCAGATCACTCTAGTTTGTGTCAAGATGACCAAAAAAGCTACCCAGGACGCGGCCCCTTGATAAAACTTTTCTCCATTTATCTTGAAAAATTCATTTCATGACCAATCTTCTGATCTGTGGCCTTTTATAGAAGCGTTTGAATAAAGTTAGGTTTCTCAATAATAAGAAAGCAATATGAATGAGAATTGGCCATGGAAAATTTTCTCAGTGTCAGTAAGACATGGTAAGTGGTAGATATATTGAGAAAAAAAATATCTTCTTATAATTAAGACAGCTAGATTCTACTCAGAAATAGCTGCCATGTACAACATTGGGATAAGCATTATCAAAATAGCTCATAGTTTTAATAAAAGAAATATGTGCCTATTTTATATGTAAAGGCATTGGTGGTTAATTAGAAAAAACAGTGACAGGTAAATAATTTTAGACGGAAAGTTTTCGATCTAAAAGTTCTGTATGCAGGTGGAAACAACAATCCGCCTCTGGCATCAGTTACACAGTTAAAGGAAGTGTAAGGAAAAGGGAAGTATAGGGAGAGCATGGTAGGACTGTAGGAAGACTGACTATGTGTACAGAACACTGATGTGGCTTTCCCTGACTTATGGGAAACAAGGCAAGCATTCTTAAGATACGGGAACTTTAATCCCCATGACGTCATAGAGCTGCTTTCTTGGAGGGCTTGAACGTTGAAAATTTGCATTTACTTCTTTTTCTTTTTTTCAGAGATGTTTGCATGTGGCTTGGGCAGGCCTCATACAAAGTGTGCAGCTGAGGGTGACTTTGACCTTCCAGTGTCCTTGCTTCCACTAGTGTGCTGCAGTGCTGAGGACTGAACCAGGGACTCCCCTGTACTTCGCACGCACTCTGCCAACTAAGCTACATCTCCAGCTCACTTTTATATGTTTTTAAAAGAGGACATTGCAAAGGTATCCTATTTTTCAGAGTATTTTGAAGGCTTCTTGCATGACTATTACTGAATGGACTTGGGGGAAAATGAATGTCCTAAGACAGCATTACAGCATTAGAGAGTTAAATATTTCAGACTGGGTGGAGAAATCTGAATTCTTAGATAAAGGCTTCTAACGAATTTAGATACAAAGTATATGTTGAGAATTACAGCATTACACACACACAGCCAAAAAGAACCCTTACAAAAATAGAGACCCCAGGGAACAGAGCTGGGGAGATATGTTTTCACTTCCAGTTTATTATTACTAGTGTGTGTTCAGAGGCATGAGGTAATAATTTATGGTGGTATCTCCTCAATCTCATTTCTATTTTGTCTTAGACATACATTTTACCAATAAGTCTGAAAAAATTAACAGCATGTCGTTTCTTTCTTGTTTTTAGTTTCTCATTTTTGTGTCAAAACACAAAAGAGAAAGGGGGATGTTCTGATGTAGTTTCTAGAAAGCAGCGACTCGACCCAGGACATATTATACTCTCTGGAGACACACCACCAATGACTCCTCCTCCTACCAAGCCCCACCTCCTTAGAAAGATTCAGTGGGAACCATCTCTGCATTAGCCCATTGATGAGGTAATTACTGGTTGATTCCAAGGACATCTCAACATGGACTCTGGCTAGAAAACAAGCTCTGCATGGGAGACTTCAGAAGGGTCTTGAGTTAAACCACATTTATTAAATTGTATTTCTAGTCCTAAGGGATTAATTTCACGACAAATAATATCTATTTCAAAGGTAACATCACTACAGAAAAGTGATAATATAAATTTCATTGTACCTCTAGAAACATAAATATTTGATGGAATTATGAATCATCTTAGGAAAGTATTTCTAGGTTTGCTTCCTGGGAGCTGGTGCCTACTGATCAACCACAAATAGACAACAAGTTTGTTTTGATCTTCAGGAAGATATATTTAACAGCTTTTAAACTGCTCCATCTCTCTAGAAATTTGTCTTCAAATAATAGTAAAAGTCTGTAAATAAATACTTTCATTTAGGAATAAATCACACTAATATAAGATGAAGAGAATATACTTATGTTCTTATAGAACAGGAGAAGGGATGCGTCACAGGAGCCTCCAGCAAGCTAAAAGCTTGTTTCCTAAAGAGGTGGACCCCAGCAAAGAAAATGAAAGAGCGGGAACTGGCAGGACCAGGAACCAACACATATGCACTGTCCCCAGCCATTGCCAGTAAAGCACAGCAGGCAAAGAGGTGGAGGGGGCAGAGAAGAAGCCACAGGTTGTGAATCGGGCACCCAGAGAAGCCTCGGAAACAAGTATCTGGCCTAACTGTCAATTTAAGTTTTCAGAAGTCTTTATAAGACTGCTGTGCCTCAGTTCATTTAATATGTTTTAAAATCTCTCTGCTTAAGTATATGGCCAGGAGGGGTGCGTATTTTAATGCATTTAACTTTGCATAGTCAAATTAAGTATACAAAATGCATGAGTAATTGAAGGGGAAGCTCATGTATGAAAGTACCAGCAGGAGCATCTGCTGGGGAGCTAGCACACACATCCTTCCTGAACTGGTGTTTGTTGCATCCAAAATCGGTATTAATTTCATGTCCCCCTCTTCATTCACACATTTCTCCTACAGAGATGCTTACAACCGATTGGTTACATGCTGGGGCGTATACTAGGTTAGGGAAATATTCCAGGTAAATTAATTCTGAATAGTGGTGAGTGACTACAAAGCTCTGTTTCATCCACAAAGTTGATGAGGAAAAAAATGCATGAGCCTGGTTTTCAAAAACTAGTCCAGAGAAAGAACTCAGCAAAGGTGAGCCAAAATGATTGTGGCTATTATCATCCCACTATGCATCTCTGTAATGTAAATAGATGCATGTGTTCTCACAATAAGCCTTTGTATTGTGTATATGAGCAGGTGTGCACATACACGTGAGATAATGAGTTGCCACATTTAATATGTTTCTACCATATATTAACTGATTATTCCAAATTGTCATTATTAGAATACATATATTATACTTCATGTCCCAATAATCTGAGTATAAAGAAAATGCACAGGAACACACAGAGTTACACTCACAACAGGTTTATAAGCCAGAGCTGTAGCTAAAAGAATATCCAGGAGAATACCCAAGTATGGTCTCACTAAAAAAAATGCACCCAAATGAAATATTTAGTATGCTTTTTTACATGTCTGATTAATGGTGTTAATTATTTTTAAAGAAATATTCCTGTTTTCCACAGAATCTTTCACCATCCATGTCTTCAAGGTAAGCTTGGAAAACTAATGCTCCACAAGGCAATATCATCCTTCGGCTTGATTTTTGTATAGCTGACAAGAAATGTGTGTTTTTCTCATTTTTAAATCAGTGGGGGAAAAGTTAAAGACTGACTAACACGTTAGGTAGATGAAAACTATATACTATTCAAATTTGAATATCCCTTTGTTCTCCTGTTATTGTGGTTAAAACAACAAAATTTCCCTTTCCATTGTGGTGTTTAGAAATGTTGTTCTGCTACATGGACATGATGTCAAACTGTCTTTTATGCTACACACAAAGAGAAGCTCCTTTATGCAGTGAATATTGGTCATCACAGAGACTCCTAAGTGGTCAAAAATGCATAAATAAATTATCATGGAGTACTCAGGCCTAAACAAGTCATCTCTTCACCCCCTCCAATGCTGATGGACTATCATGGAAGAGAGAGGAGAAATAATGTAATAGCTAATGTTTGGGAGGAATGCTCACAGTGTCTACTGGACACAGCATGGCCATTGCACCTGTTCACTGAACTCACTATTGCTGTGGTTACCCACAAAACTTCACGAGAGTGGACCTGTTACCACTTCATCATGTGTGGGGGAAGGGCTCATGCTTCATTATTGGACTATGAAAAGGCAATGGCTTCTTGGGGGTGGAAAGCCATTTTACTCAGCAGTGGGCCACTCAGAAAATATCCACCTTCAGGTAAAATTGTTTCCTCATTCCTCTATACATTCTAAGAGGGTGAAGTTCAGTATTCGCGACTCAGTGGCTCTTGCGGATCTTATACCCAGCCTAAAATATACACCATTGTGCTAAAGCCCTTGGCTAAGGCCTGCTGAGGGCATGTTTTGATGTTCCCATAGTGATATTTGGATTTGGATATCCATAAGGAAAATCATACTGAGCACTTCTGATCTGAAGTGATGGAGTTTCTGCTATGTCAGCTTTATAAAATGTGCATCTTATGACTGCATCACACACCACACAGGAAAATGTCTGATACAAGTTGGAAATGAGGTTATCAAATGGCCTGTTGTTCCCAGTTTTAAAATTAACCTATCCAAATGGGATTCAGGAGAAAACCAATTATATGGGCTGATTTATAACATCAACTTTCAGTCCTTTACTAAAGGTCAGATCACTGAATGCTCCAGCCCACCTTTACATAAAGCCTGGATCAGTACAATGAACTCTCATGTGCTCTCCTATGGCTTCTCTGAAATCAAACAATACATTCTATGAGAGGTAATAAGGGGGGTGCCAGACAGAAATTGTTCTGACTGGCATGTCATTAATTATAGCATGCCAAATAAGAAACAATCAATGATGCAATTCTCCTGGCTTTGTCTTTTCTATGTATTCTCTAGGAATGTCTATGCAAGAGAAGAGCCACGTTGTATATATTTTGCCCCTGTGTTTGCACTCCATACATAAAACATGCTATCAGGTTTTCTTCAGTCATGAAAAATGATGTACAACTTATTTAGTTGAACAAGTAAGAACAAAAGATCCAATATCTTAATATTTAATTTGAGGGAAAGTATATCCTTTCCTTGTAAATACACCCAAACAGTAGGCTTAAATGTGGTCTGTTCTCCAAGATATATAGAGCAGGTAGAGAAAATTATTTTTCATTTAAAATTATACCCCTACATCCTGTCTTAACTAAACATTATGGGCATAAATCTGATTCCCTTATAAAAGCAACATTGGTTATAATTATTCATCTAACAAAAGCAACGTGTACCTAAAATGATTTAATGATAGGATTCTTTTCATTTAGAGGAAATTAACATCTACTGAGGAATGACCTTGCAAACCCTGAGCTGGTAGGAATAATTACTATTATTAGTAAAATATACCTCCAATGTGTATGAAATCATCTGACTTAATAAATATGGTGAGCTCTGCATACCTTCAGAGATTATTTTGCAAGGAAAGTTTACTTATATGATCCTAAAAGTGTATAAATACTTGCATAAATAAACTGAAAAATTAAATATGATGATCACATATGAAATATCCATGTTTGCTAGGTTGACAGAAAATGAAGTTTATTTCTCTGAATTCTCTAACTTCCTTAAACACATTAAAGGGATAAAACTCTGTTTTATCAGAAAACAGACAATGTCTAATATGCTAGAATCTCATGACCTCTAGTTACTCAGGCACTGCCCATTTTCATTTTTTTAAAATCTACAAACATGGATTTTAAGCCGAGCGGTGGTGGCGCACGCCTTTAATCCCAGCACTCGGGAGGCAGAGGCAGGAGGATCTTTGTGAGTTCAAGGCCAGCCTGGTCTACAGAGCGAGATCCAGGAAAGGCATAAAACTACACAGAGAAACCCTGTCTCGAAAAACCAAAAAAAGGAATAAAAGACTGAAAAAAATCCAACCTGGATTTTATTGAGAAGTGCACCCTGAGCCTGGATTTGCTTCCAGATGCCACTTTCTCTCTCAATTCCCTGTCTTCTCGGCATAGAAATATCTTCTCTTTGTGAGAGGCGGTAGTGATTGACAGTCACAGAAAACTTAATGAATGCTCAAATGCCAAGGATTGAGAGAAAGGAAGCAGTTTTCTTCAAGAAGAGAATGAAAAGGGACATTTGGCAAGAGGCAGTGACTGAGAAGAGAAAGTAGAGGGAAGAATGACTGATTGCAAATGGTAAGTATTTTTTTTTTTTGCAAAGAAAAAAAGTATTGATATTATTTTGGTTTTTCGAGGGAGGGTTTCTATGTATAGCTCCGGCTGTTTTGGAACTTGCTCTGTAGACCAGGCTGGACTGAAAACTCATAGGGATCTGCCAGGCTCTACCTCCCAAGTACTGGGATTAAAGGCATGTGCTACCACCACCTGGCTTAAAATACTATTGTTTTATTGAAATAGTTTTATAGAATATATTTTGATCATATTTTCCCTCCCTAAATTCCTCCCAGATCTTCACCTCTTCCCTAGCCATCCAATTTTATGTTCCTTTGTCTCCTTTTTGAAAAGACAAAACGAAAATCAAACAGACAAAATAAAAAAAAAACCCACAAAAACAGAAACCAAAATGACCAAGTAGAAGGTCAATAAAAAAAAAAAAAAAAAAAAAAAAAAAGGAATATGTAAAGTCAACAAAATTTTTGTGTTGGTCATCTATTTCTGGACATGCTATTTCTGGGCATGGGGCCTGCCCTGGTGTGTGGTTGATATACCAAATAAGAATCTGTTTACAAGAATGTTTTTTTCCCCTTTGCCAGGGGGTATCAATTTCAGACAACTTATTGATTAAGGGTGGGGGCACTGTATACCTCTCCACCCAGCACTAGAACCCTGTGTGGCTTGAACCTGTGCATGATGCCACAAGTATCTCTGTGAGCTAACATGTCCTGTGATGTCTGGAAGGCATTATGCCGATGGAGCCAACCACACCTATGGTTCTTACGATCTTTCCACTTCCTCTTTCTCATTGAGCCCTGAGCTGTGAGAGCCAGGGTTTAATGAAGACCTCCCATTTAGTACTGAGTGCTCCAAAGTCTCTCACCCTTTGCACACTGTCCAGTTGAGGGTCTCTGGGCTGTTAGTTCCCATCTGCTGCAAGAAGAAGCTTCTCTGATGATGGATGATCAAAGCAATGATCTGTGCTTATAGCAGTATGTCATGAGGGGGCATTTTATTGCTATGTTCCTTTAGTAGCATGTTTTCTCTAGGTCCATGGACTATCTAGTCAGGTTCTCAGCCACTTTAGCAGTGTCAGGTATGGATTCCACGTCATGAAATTGGCCTTAGGGCACATAAAATCGTGGATGACAACTTTTATTGCCACGTAGATGAAGAGAATGCTGCATTCCAAAAAAAAAAGTACAGCAAATTTATCATAGAGATTGTGAGACACTGACACTGTTATTAATATTTAGAAATGCTATTTGTATGATCTGACAATACAGTGAATAATATAAACTGATAATTTGTTATAGCTGTGGAAATTAATAATGCCTAATGTTTTTGAATTCTTAATGGTCTTACCAACTATTAGACTCTGTGTTTTATCCTTAAAAAACTACAATTTTGATGGAAAGCTAGAAAATGGATGTCGTTGCTCATGTACTAGGCAGCTGTGCTTCTCCTGTAGGAGTTGGGACTTGTAATTGTTTTATAAGAGATCAAAGAAGACAGAAAGTTAAAGAAACTATCAAAAAGAACCAGAGAAGGGAATTTTATCTGTCTGGTTTTACCATTGGAATTTAAGGAGTGAGCTCTGGCTATTTCTGGGCACAAATGTGCTCTTGCAGCTGCTTCCGCTGTGATGCCCTAAAACAAACACTTGAAATTTGGGAAACAGAAAAGACACATGGTTAAGCTTGCTGATAAATATAAAACTGCCATCCGCTCCAACACACCTCCCTGCGATGCTGTGAGAGCTGGCATCACTGTCTCAGATAACAAGCTCCAAAGAGAGAATATTTTGAAAAGTGAGCCTGCCATGGTGTGGTCTATTTAGGGAGATGTACAGTGCAGAGACTCCAGCCTGAGAACTTATCAATTTCTTGTGTCCATATTTAACTGCCCTCCAGATTTTAACATTATCCTCTTCTTGCTTTAAAACATTTAAAAACTTGTCTGCGTCTGAAATATATATTGAGCAATTTTGATTATTTTAAAAAGGTATAAGAATCATCTCATGTTACAGATAAGTTATTCTGTATTGTTCTCATGACTTGTAATTGAAGCAAAACTGATCTGAAATTTATAATTTAAGATACATGTATGGTATAAATGTAAGGTGTAAGTGATCTTCTTTATTATGTTAGTTTTGTTTTAGATTTCCAGTAATAAGAAATATTTGCAGTTAAAAAAGTGACAGGATTGGTTTTTTTAACATCTCTGAATTTATCATGAGAAATACATATGTCTGTATAGTACATATCTTTTCGTGGATTTCTGTCAGAACTGCATGACTCAAAATAAGTGATATTCACAATAATGTTACTAATTGTTAATCACGTTTAACATGTGACATGTTCACAGAGCCATGGTGTGTGGTGTATCTAATTTAAAATTCTTTCTTAGGATAAAGGACAGTATGTGGTGGTAACAGATGAAGGACAGAGACATAAAACCAGAAGATGACATAGTTTTGTCCATTGTTCATGTCCCAGAGGCCATGTGATCTTGAATGCTCAGGGATGGGGTGCTGAGGACAGAAATGAGTTTGAGCATCTGAAAGTGCTTTGATAGATACATGAGTTCTTACCTTTTCCCTGTAACAATTGCCAACCACAGAGCAGATGCCTTGGCACCAATTTATCATCTTACAGTAATTTCAGATGTTGGTTTCACTGTCATAAAACTAAAATGATTCCTTTCCTCTACTTCCTTTTGCTCTGATTCTTGTGTTTTCCTCCGTTGTCCATGGATACGCTTTTGACTCTATGTACCACCCTTTCTTTTTTCAGTGTTAGGAATTCTAGTGAGCGTTGGGCTCTTTGGGTGTTACAGGAAAGCCTCTCAGGGCCTAACCTTCTTATGCTTCATCTTAGCCCACCCTTACTATGCAATGTAGCCTGGTCACAATTTCTGAAAAATAGGATGAAGATGCAATCAGGCAGAAATTATACTGAGGGGTAACAGATTATCTAGTGTATTAAGAATTCAGGAAATACATTATTAAAGCAATCACATTCAGGGTGTATTGGCTGGTTATATTGAACACTACAGATAGCAGGTGAGATATTTTACTTTTGAACTTCAGAAATAGGTAAACACATTCAACTAGACATTACCCAGGTTTACATGACTAATTGAGTGCAAAAGGACCTTACATAACATGGTGGTTTGAAAGAAAATGACCCCCAAAGGGAATGGTACTATTAGGAGGTGTGGCTTTGTTAAAGTAGGTGCGGTCTTGTTGAAGGAAGTGTGTCACTGTGGAGGTGGGCTTTGAAGTCTTATATATGCTCAGCCACACCCAGTGTCACATCAGTTTACTTCCTGTTGCTTGCATGATGTAGAACTCTGAGCTCCTTCTCCAGCACCATGTCTGCCTGTACACCAATATGTCTCACCATGATGATAATGGACTAAACCTCTGAAACTGTAAGCCACCCAATTAAATGTTTTCCTTTGTAAGAGTTGCTGTGGTCATGGTGTCTCTTTACGGCAATAGAAACCCTAACTAAGACACATAAGAAATATTTTAGAGGAGGTCTTTTTGGGTAACAGTTGAAAAGTCATGACACATACAGAACTACTTTCTCCATGCCCTTAATGGTGGTATAAGTCCTTCCTCCTGTGGTCTGTACACAGTTTGTAAACTGAACAGCAAGAAAGAGATACCTGAACTGTGATGACACAGTGTCTCATGAAAAAATGGACTTTTCAGTTTCAAATCACCTACTAGTTTAAAAACACACATGAGACTTGACTGAGAGATAAACTGTCTACATTTTACCTTTACATTTTGACTCTACTATAAGCCAGTAAAGCTGAGGGAAGGAGCTGTTGACTACTAATGAATTGGATGATTAATAATTAATATCACTCACTCTGAGCTCATTTGGAGAAGTTTCTCCATGAAACCCTTAGATCGTGGCTAGGTCTACCAGGAGTGAATGGTGTGCCCAGTCAGGGGATTTCTTAATAACTAAAACCCTAAAATTGTTAGAGAATATTTAATCAGAAAATAAAAAAAATGAGGCAATATGGGAAAAGAAGCAAAAACATAACCTTGAGTGGTTGATGTACGATGGTCCCTGCTTTCCTGAATTCTTCACATGCATCCCCTGACTCACTATCACAAATGCCCTGCATCACTTAAGAACTCAAACCCTCAGAGCATCATCCCTGTTGAACTTCCAAAATTTATAGCTATGCTTGACACTTTCATATAGAATTAAAAATTGCTCTTTGGTACATTGAATGATCTTACATATTTTCAGCAGGTTGAAAAATACCTTGTTACACATATACCATTAATTCTATTTTGTAATAGTATATTCATGTAGCTGCTATGAAGTTTAATATTTTCAAATTTTGTAATTTGTAATGTAACTTATAGAAGTTCATACAGAAATAATGTCTGAAAAATGTGTAAGGGGAAAGTTATCCTTTGGTTTTACATTCTTAAAATTCTTTATTACCAGGAAATTAAGAAATAAAGGACATTTGTCAAAATAAAGACTCAATGTCTTCATTTTATACAAATGAAAGTAAAAATAAAAACCCCATGAGTTCTACATTTTCAAGAAAAAGATTGCATTCTGGATTGAGGATTCATCTCTCATATATTGATTAAGTTTAAGCTATCAAGGCTACACTATAAAGCAATATCTTATACACATTGGCTTTTCCTATAAGTGAATCCAGCTTCTTTCATATTCCCATGACATTGGGGAAAGGAAGCAGAGACAAGTCAGTCCACAGGAGGTGTCTGTGAGCAAATGATACCACACCACACAGAGTGCAACATTTATGTATTAGTAGAACCCATAATACACAATTAATGCTGATTGATTTGAGGCTTTAAAGACTGACCAGTGTCAGCATGGCATCTCTAGCTTCACAGTCTTCTGACTCCTTAAACTACCACAAAGTAACACAGGAGACTTGTGAATTCAAACGTTTTAGACAGAGTCTCCTCCCAGCCCTGTAGTGTAATAATTATTAACAAAAACAAAGTAAAACAAAAACTAACCCACCAACCAATCAAAAAAACAAGAAACTAGTAGGCTGGGGGATTGTCTGAGTAAGTAAAGTGCCTATTTATACAAGCATGGTGCTGATGATATCACAAGCTTAGTACCAGTAACTATAATTTGGGTCCACTTTCTTGGAAAGAAAGAAAAGGCTGAGCTCAACTTTGAAGACTTTTTATGGATTTATGGATATCTATAAAGAGAAATTCTAGAAATAGAATTCCTCCCTACTCTAACAGAAAGAATGCTGTCTGTGTAGAAGATTTTGCTCATATTTTTCTACAATATCCTAATGTGGAGAATGCTTCAGTATTTTTGGCAAATGTGTGCTACAGCATATGTGAAGAAAAAGGAGTCACATTTGATGAGTTCAGTTCATTTTTCCAGTTTCTGAACAATGTGGAAGTCTTTGCAATAGCTTACAATATGCATAACTTTGCAAGTCATACTGCAGGACAAAATGAACATAAACATGCTGTCTACTTAGCTACTGTACTGCAGCATTCATCACATTTAGTAAATACTGTCTTCAAGATACTTTATGCTAACAAAGATGATTAATAAAGTCACAAGTAATTTATTGGAATTATGAACAACTCCAATAGAGGATTCTGGGATTACAAAATAGTCCAGAAATATTAAAATTTCCAAACCTGCTTAAGAAAATAATCTTATAGAAGATAAATCTTTCTGCAATAGCAATTGAAGGATTATGATCTATGTGACAAGGCAAGAAGCAAAAGTTTCTGAGAGTAGATACAAGTCTGAGGTCAGAAAATACAAAAAGTAAAAGGTAAAATGCTATGAAATTTGATTTTTTTCTTCAACCAAACTCATCAATATAAACCAGAAAAAAATGAATTTTCTTATTACGATACTAGGCCTGGGTTGGCTCCCTGACCCTCAACACTGCCAAAAGAAACTTACTGCAGATGCTAAATATAATCAATATGAACTTTCACTTGATTGACATAAGTCTGTACTGTTTCATTCCATCCAGAATTACATAGGTAGTCCCAATGACTACCTGAGAATGTATATAAATTATTTATTTATTAGAAAATTTTAATTTTTTTCAAAATATTTTATAAAGGATAAAATATAGATTGCCTAAAAATGGAAAACATTGTTTTCTTCTGGTTTGGACTCTGGACCTGTTTTCAGACAATAAATGTTGCTTCCAATTTGTCTTAGGGCCCTTAGAAGTGTCAATATGTCCCTGTCATTTGCTTTGTAGAAATAATTTCAGGAAATAAATGAAAATTAACTATACAATGTGATGGCTTACACTGTGCTTTCAACTTTTAAAAATACTTACTCAATATACATGGTTGGATTTTTACAAATTTTTGTGTGTTTTTGCTGTTCTTTGTTTTGTTTTGATACTATCCAAGGGGATGCCCGGTACCTTTTCTTTTTAAAGAAATTGTAAAGTTTCTTGTTTTGTTTTTAGAAAACATGGTGATTGCATACAGATGTTAGAAGTGAGGGTGGAGGCAATAGGTGTCCCTGTCATGGAGGAAATAAGGTGAACAAGATGCTGTTCCTGATTGCCAGTGAAATATATGGAAATAACATTAGTAACTTACTGGATACTGCTAATACATGCCTGGAGTGTTTACAAACTAATATAATTACTAATATAATTGTTTAATAGAGAGAAGAAAATATTTTGTTTCTTACAGAAGGACCACACGCAAACTTGATGCAAACACCCAGTATATTTAAATAATTAAATATAATTCATTGTGTCAAAAATATGGCTTAGAAGGAAAAATAAAACTTTCTATTGAAAGAGCCCACTTGAGAGACTGGCCAGGAGAGCTACCGCTGAAGACCTGTCTGAGTCATAAAGCAAGCTCAAGGCTCACCCAGGCAACTTAGTAGAACTGTGTCAAAAATAAAAAAAAGTTCTGGACAAATATTTCAGTGGCAGATTGCTTGCCTAGCAAATATGATGCCCTAGGTTTTGTCCCCAACCTTGCAAAAAAAAAAAGAGTAAAAAATACTTGATTTTCACATTGACAAATAATTTTAGATATTTAATAGATATTGTCTAACTGATAAATTTAATTTATACAAGGACAGTATAATTTAATGCAGTGAGTATAAGTTAATATATTTATAGATTGCATGTGAAAAAGTTAATTTATCTTCTTTTCCAAGACATATTTAGTGTAAGTTACACACACTCCAACTATTCTTTACTTTTGTCTATGAAAGTAGGACTCACTAGTTTTGTTTTTCTAAGTTATTCAATATGAAATTGATCTAAATCAGTTTTTTTAAATAAAATTCATGTTATTTCTGTGAACAAAAATGAAGTGCACAGCCCTGAGGAATAGCACCTGGTAGTGAGTGTCCTCTGTCCCTCATATACATGTGCATAAGCACAGGTACCCATATCTGCACATAAACAGGCACACACAGAGACATGTACACACGTGAGCTAGGATACATCGCTCCCAAGTGTTGAAAATAAATTCATGTCAAGTCACTATGATTGTGTCCATCCAAGTGTGTGACAAGACAGAACAGAGTCATTCTGTCATGATTAAATATGATTTCTTACAAGAGAAAAGGAACCCAGACAAATAGAAAATCCTGACAAGGACCTGCCTTCTTTTCTTTTCTTTTCTTTTCTTTTCTTTTCTTTTCTTTTCTTTTCTTTCTTTCTTTCTTTCTTTCTTTCTTTCTTTCTTTCTTTCTTTTTTGTTAAATTGGAGGCAAAGATTAGACATTACTATTACCATGGTAAAAAGTCCAACATCAAATTAGGAGCCAACACTTGAAATGAAGAAAATGAGACACTTGGGAATTTCCTCTTCATGGCATAGCCTGGGAAGAGAAGACCGACAGAATGACGAAATCCCAAGTACTTTGATATAAATATTTTTAGTTATGCGGAGTACTAAATAAAACATGGGCATAAACATACACAAAGAAATAACTGATATCAGCTTTAATGGTGATATTTACTGAAGCATATTCTATAAAACAAAAGCAAATTGAAATAATTTATGCACCTTGCTCTTTCCTTGCCTTCCAACAACCTTATCCTTCCTTCCTTTCCACATCACTTATCAGCAGTAAGAATTCTAAGTGAAATCTTAGCTGGCAAGATGGCTCATTAGATACAGACACTTGACCCCAAACCTGATCATGAGGTCTACCCCGGGACCCACACAGAAAGAAAGAGACAACTCCCTCACTTGTTCTCATACCTCCACATGGGCATGTCCCTATATACACCTATACTGACAAAATAAATAATGTAATAAACATTATAAAGGGTCTCATACAAAAACCTAGACGAAGGGGAAGTTGAAAAGGAAACCCAGTCTTCTTCTCCACAATAACAATCCCTGAATGAATCTTAGGGATATATATTTAAAGATGTAACATACACGGGAAGCCGTGTGTGCAAACCACATTCCTTTCTCATTAACTCTGTACTAAACCAACTGAACAGGTTTTCAATCATTGTGAGACATGAACACAGTCAGGTGTTTAAGTGCTAACATTATTATTGTCAGATATAAACACTGTGTGAGGCAAATATGTAACAGTTTCACTACAGAAACTCACTGTTTGATATAAACAGTAAGATCTGCCCTCTTTCATATTTACCACCAAGTACAAAGTACTTTGACCAATAATAGTTCTTAGTATTTATAGGCTGTAGAGTAATTTGTGTTCTATGTATCTATTATAGAAAGATTGAATCTCACTAATAAATATATCACCTCATCAATTTGTCTTTTTGTGGTAAGAATGTTAAATGTTTATTCTGACAATATTGAAATGCAAACAACATATAGGAAGAAATTAACCTGACCTAAATCATCAATTATTCCAAAATATATGAGTTATAAATCTCTTTTAAAGTTATGAGTATGAATGTGTTTGTGTGTGTGTATGTGGTACCCTCTGAGGCAGGAAGTGGGCATCATCTCCCCAGTACCCTGAAACATCCAACTTCAAGGTGCAGGCCACTGTGTTTACTATTAATCTATAACAAGATTCATTACCATTCCCTCTGAATGTGTTTTTTTGAGAATTTTATCCCAGTTTACTTTGCTGCTCTTAAATTACCTGTATCTGGCTTTCATTTACCTCACTTCTGTCAAGTTTTTATTAAATCACTCTTCACACGCAAGCCATTCCTAGGTATTCATGGGAGACTGGTTCCGGAATTCTGGATAACAAGATCCTCAAAAGCAGAAGGCATAAGAATGACGTGGCATTTGTGTTAAACCTATGAGTATGCCTGTCTTTTTTAATTCATTCCTAGACTCCTTAGAATACTAAATACAACGTGAATGTCTTAAAATTGCAATTATTTAGTGAATAATGACTTAGAATTAGAAATAAAATGTCTTATTTTCCAACAGTCTTACACCCCTAAATGCCATGGGGTTGACAATGCACACCATTCACATTTGTAGTCTGTATGGTTTTGTCCACTGACTATTCATACACTAAGACCTAAACCCCAATACAGTACCTTTAGAAGTCAGGGACTTTGGAATGGTATGAAGTCATGAGGATGTAGCCTAGGTGAGTGTGGTCATATCACTATAAAGATACCATAGAAAGTTGACCTTAACCACCTACAACATGAGGATCAAGGAAATAGATGGCTACAATAAAACAAAAAGCCCTCTGGTGACACTAAGTTAAGTTTGCCAGAAACTTCACCAGAGACTTCCCAGGGTCACTTACTATAAACTCGGTGTGATGTCTTCTTGTAACAGTCCAAATGGACTCAGATTGGGCCTTTCACAAATATCTTTTTATTGCTTAAAATGATATGTATATGGGTCAGTGTATGGTGTGAGCACATGAGTACATATACCTGTGGAGGCCAGATGCCTCAGACCTCCCTGAGGCTGGAGTTACAGGTGATTGTGAGCCACCTGACATGGGAACTATGAACGAAACTCAGGTCCTCTGTAGGATCAGCAGGTGCCCTTAGCCATTAGGTGAGACTTTTGATCAAACTATGTTCCCTTTGGACAAATCATATCCTAAAATACTCAGTGAACTCGTACAGAGCCAGCTACGATGTTATCCTGTCTGTTATCCCAACATTTCCATACTTCAACCAGAATTGTTTTGAGTTTGAACCTAGCCTGTGTTGGAGAGATAAGCCTTGCTCTCAAGGATACATAAATTACTTAATAATATACTTAATATATAAATAAATCTTATCTTACAAATGTTTCCTTTATGTGGAGTGAATGCCTCCCCCCCCCCCCCAAAAAAAAACTTGGACTAGAAAAGGAACAATATAAAAATGTTAAATAAATAATTCAGAAAATGAGTAATAACCAAGTTTATAGTAAGTGACCCTGGGAAAAATCTGATTCATTGCCTGAAGCAATTATGATTATGTTATAATCCAGACTGATCACAATGGGTCAGTTTAAGCTTGACTGTGTGTATTTATTTTATTTCTTAATATTTGAAACAAATTATATTGAAGGTAAGTAAAAAAGCCAAAAATCCATATTAGTAATAAATGCCTCAAATGTATTTTGTATGGAATCCTCAGTCTCTAGTCAAGTGCTCTGAGCTAAGCATATTCCTTGCAAAAACCTCCCCCGGACTTCATAAAATAAAAAGGGGGCTGTGATGACCCATTGGGGGAGCTCACTGTGACATCTTCTTTCTTTTCACTGAGAAGGATCTTTTCACTAACAGTGTGCATTAAACCTGTTTGAAGTGGTTTCCAAACATCAGATGTGGAAGAATCATCACCAGGCACTTGGAGTGCACTTCAGAAGGGTTTCAAAGGCCACTTTCACATTTGCTACTTTTATGTAATTGAATTCAACAATAGGAAACACTTGGTAAACATAACTTGTCGATATATCAACACATGTGTTGAAAAACTTGATGTATCTACTATTGTAAAAATCATTTATTTTTGAGGTTCTCAGAGGCTAGAGTGTCATTTGTGCCCTATAAACACTTTTAGAAGCCACCTGCTCCTATACATTTTAAATAATGTATGATACATTTTTTTTAAATATGACTTTTGTCTTCTATTAGACTAGTGCCTTTAGAATCTGTGGTAGATTTTATTTAGATTTATTTTAATGTGTATGAGTACTTTGCCTGTATGCGTATCTGTTCACCACATGGGTGCCTGGTGCTCACAGAGGTCAAAAGAGGGGGTGGGATACACTGGAACTAGATTCAGGGATGGTTGTGAGCTACCATGCAAGTGCTGGGAACCAAGTATGGGTCTCCTGCAAGAACAAGCTTTCTTAACCAATGAGCCACCTATCCATCCCTATAATAACCTATTATTATGCTTACCAGTCTTTCCTTGATTTCCCTTTTACATATTAGTTCAACAAATTATGTTTTTTAAATGAAATATATATATATATTTGGTTTTTCGAGACAGGGTTTCTCTGTGTAGCTTTGCGCCTTTCCTGGAACTCACTTGGTAGCCCAGGCTGGCCTCGAACTCACAGAGATCCGCCTGGCTCTGCCTCCCGAGTGCTGGGATTAAAGGCGTGCGCCACCACCGCCCGGCTGAAAATATATTTTTAAACAATATTATGATCACAGTTTCCCCTCCCTCTTCTTCTCCCAGATCCTCCCCACTGTCCTACCCAACCCAAGTCCTTGCCTTCTTTTTCTCTCTCTTTAGAAAACAAACCGGCAATAAGAAAAAAGAAAAAAAAAAAAACAACAGAAAAAAACACAATAAACACACACACCATAAAAATACAAAATCAGAGACCATAATATATAAGCAAAAGACCAATAAGATGTCTCAGTTTTTGACATGAATTTGCAACACATAGGTTTGAATCACAGTTCTTCATGCACTTTCCTAGTAACCTACAAGTATCACACTGAAAAGCCCTTTCAGCAACAAATAGCAACCACAGGGACTTCTGACACACCTCTAGACACAGAACACCAATGCTGTTCTCTTTAAAGGTCAACCTCCTACTCACAGAACAACCAATACTGTCTACCTTGAAGGAAGAGATGGAGTTGTCAGAATGAAAATCAGGTGTCTTGTGCTAACCATTACAAATGATAACTAAGTAATCCTGGGGGATATGAAGGAAGGAGGGGATCTTTTGTATGACAACCTGATAATAATTATCAAAGAAGCCTGCCCGAATCAGATTTGCACAAGCGGCCTTCAACACTCTACGGAAGCTTTCCTACAAGGACACTAGTCCAGCCAGCGTCAGCTCAGCCTCTAATCATTGTATTCAGGAAAGACGGACAGAATCCTATGTAATCATCCTCATCACTGTCTTTAAGCGCTACACCTCTCGCTATCCTCTGCATAAGTTCACATTTGTCTTGCCTTGCGTTTCCCACTTGCAAAGCTGTGCAGGTCCTACTGTGGTGCCATGGTTTTCCCAACTACACCATTTTTCTTTTGTCTATTGCCTTCCAACTCCCTGACTTTTTGGTTACATTGACAGTAGACGTGTTTTCTGTAAGCATGGATTTAATCAACTGATAAATAAAATATCTATATATGCGCAAAAAAGACTTCTATTCACTGAGCAGATAGAGAATCTCTCTTGTCATTATTCCCCAATACAACAGTGTGACAGCAACAGTTACATATAATACATACTACAGTATTCTAGAGATACCAAATAGGATGCAGGTTAACAGTTACATATTATATGTACTGTGGTATTCTTGAGACACCTAATAGGATGCAGGAGGGTTAGACTACATGCCTATACTGTGTACTTTTACATATGGGACCTGTGCATCACTGTCCTTTGGTATTTTCTGAGGGTTGTATTCCCTCAGATAACAGTTCTGTATACTCTCTATGAGGTTCAAACACATACCTTATTCCTATGTTCATCCCCCAAACTTATGTGAATTACTAATTACATATATGACTGTATAGTAGCAACTGATCACAGCCTCCATCTTTCTCAACATTCTTTTCACAAGCCCTACAGATCCATATAATGAGGCTGTAGAATCAGAAGCTGATGGGGTCTATGTGTGAGTCAGCATGGTAGCAGATGCATTAACTGCTTAGTTCCCTTCAGGCAACACTAGCATGTTCAAGACACCAAGTGCCCACATCCGGACATAGGATGCATTTAGTTTCAGAACCACTTTATGTTCAGTACACTAATTATCATGCCAGCTGTGGTTGGACATTCCTCAGTCAACCATTTCCTTTTTCTCAGCTGTGTCACAAATGATCTGGGCAATCTTTATTTTTTTTTTCTTTTGCTCAGAAGATTTTAATAAAATTCTCACTGTCCACCCTGATCTGGATAATTGATTTTCAACAAAAGGCCAAAGGATTTTGTTAAAACAAGAGTGAAAATGTTTAATTCATCTGACTGCAGCACCCCAGGAGCTTTCTTTGCACTCAGCCGAGAGCACAAAGCCCTTCAATTAGTCATAAGGCAACTCCTGAGTCTGACTCCCCTCCTCACCTGTGTGGTCTTGTCTCTCACATCACTATTCCACACAGGATAATGCACTTGCCCCTGTGTTCTTTATACATGCCGAACATGTTCCCACCTCCAGGACCTTCTCTGGCTTGCTTCCTCCACCCTTGAGGCCTGCTCGCTGGAAATCTTTCTCCTCTTCTCTTTCAGGTTTTGCTTACAAGGCAGTGTCATGTTAATGACTTCCTATACTGAACCCTGCTCTAATTCCCTTACAATTTAACCTGCCTTACATTTAATGTAACCCCCTTCAGATACTAGCAAAGGGTACCATTTTTAGGTTATTTTGTGTTTCACTCCAATAAAGCAAACATCTTGAGGTGTGTGTGTGTGTGTGTGTGTGTGTGTGTGTGTGTGTGTGAGAGAGAGAGAGAGAGAGAGAGAGAGAGAGAGAGAGAGAGAGAGATCTGTATCTGTAAAATCTATAAGAGGATCTGACTCCAAGTGACCACTTAAAAACGTTTACATGAATCTACAGAACCCTGTACAAATGAAATGTTATGTAACTATGAACGTTATATGTATCATATAAATACACAATGTCTGGATAGAATGAAACCTTCTACGGTGTTTGGGTAATACAAAGGACCCAGAATATGCTAACAACAGATATTAGAGAGTATATATATATATATATATATATATATATATATATA
>CABHPR010156425.1:24358-46984 GCA_902168415.1 Peromyscus melanophrys | reverse complement strand
ATATATATATATATATATATATATATATATATACATATACATATATTCTGTTTATTATATATGTTTTCTGTAGTGGAGTGAAGATGAGGTGAGTATTTTACCAACATGTGTCTCATGTTATATTCTCCTACTGAAGTATCAGAATTGCATTGTGGGTATCCAGCCGACTCGGGAAACAAAATTTAAAATACCGATGGCTTTGTTAGCAGTATTCTAAGTCTAGCCTGGAAGCTTTCATCAGTATTCCAATTATACACTAAAGACACTTAAAAAAGTTACATTGGCTGCCATCTCCACTGAGCATTTAACTGTCTGCACTCAAGGGCAGCAGAGAGGAAGGGTTAGCAGCCTGGACTGGGTCACTGATCCTAAGAACCAGCAGTGCAGTGTGACTCGCAACATTATGAACACACACCCAGAATAGTGGCCAAGGTCAGAGAAGGGCATGGGGACAGGTAATACATCTGTGGACAGTAGGGACTCACACCTTAAATTTCCTGTAAAGATTTTTCTAAATGCCCACCATCATGGGATAAATATTAATGGAATCTCAAAACCAAACCAAAACAATCCCCATGTGTGCTAAACATTTCCACCTGAACTGTTCTCCAAACAGATACCCACAGTATACTGTGGGTAACATCACAACCCAAGTGGGTCTATTGACTGTTTTGTTAATGTTTCACTGTTAAATAATTTTATATTAATTAACTCTCACTAATTACACTTTGCTACTGTTTGATCAATCTGCAGTTAATATGCTAAAACCTCACCAATTTACCCCTATTTGTTGAAAGAGGTATTTAACTTCTCAATCTGCCTTTCACCTGGTGCATAGATATATGGCTATCTGTCAGTTAGACTCCTGTGTCAGTCACTGAAAGAAAAGTAAAAAAAGATAATTATCTCTTCATGGTTTTCAGATTGAAATAGCAAAGCAAACATTATGCAGCATGCTACAATTTGAAGAGAGAGAGACAGATTAATATTCTAATATGTCTTCAATGGCAATATGGAAGAATAATGATCAACTAGTATCAGGTATTGTGGTGGTTTGGATGAGAAATGTTCCATATGCTCATTAATTCAATCATGTTGATCCCCATTGGGTAATACTGCTTTGGAAGATCATAGACATTTTAGGAGGTGAAGCCTTGCCAAAGCGAGTATTTACTGGGGATGGACTGAGAGGGTGTCTAGCATCGCCCCACTGTTCTATGATTCCTCTTCTATGATTTCAGTGTGATGGTGAAATGTTATCAGCCAGCTTCCTGCTTCTCCTGCCAAGTCTTACCGTTGCTGTGCCTTCCTTGTCATGATGGACAGTAGCCATCTGCAAATGCAAGCTAAAATCAACCCTTTTCTCCTCTAAGTTCCTTTTTGTCAGGCTATTTACTCACAGCAATAGTAAAGTAACTAATACAGGTATTAACTACAATTCAGCAAAATAGAATAGGTCTGGTGTGTGATTTTTCCACCTGGAGCTGAGACAACAGATTTAATCCCAGTTCAGGCCCTTACTACTAAGACCCTGAAAACAATTGAGATTCTCTGTGTTTCTATTGTTCACCATGTGGAAAGTGAACTAATAGAAAAATAGTACCTGCTATGGTTAGAAGAAATAAGAGCTTAAGGCATTGTGTTTCATTTAATTAGTAAATACTAAATAACTAGTGACTGTGGTTATTGTGTACTAGTTTCATAGGAATGTTGACATGATTTGTGGTTGTCAGAGCCTTAATGAAGTGATAAAATGACATGTTCCAGATATACGAGAATATTACTTAATAGTATCTGAGAAGATAAGAAAGATAGCACATAGCAGAAACTGAGCACTACAAATACGAGAAGTAGGAGAATGGAAAGGGGTATGGTAGAGGGAGAGCATCTGAACTGAGGGAGGGGAAATAGTAGATACAACCAAGGGGAGGAATAGGGAGAGAAAGTGATGGGACAGGAGGAGACAGGGACCCAGGATGGGAAGGAGGCAGAGAAAGAAAGGATGAATATCTCAGGCCATTGAGGGAACGGAAAGGCAGTGTGGTTTTAAAACAATGCAGAAAAAAGAAGTGGACATTTGACATCCTCGTTGATGGAGAGTAGTGTGACAGTAGTAACGGTTTGGTGTATGTTGCAAAATCTTGGGAAATGAAGAATGAGGCCAGATGAGAACATAGCTCAGTGGACCCTGAAAGCTGAAAAGGCATATAATCAAATAGCTAGTGAAAGAACTGTTGAGGAAAACTTTGAAAAAGTACTGATGTGGGACATCAGGATGAGAGATTGGATTGACTATTTTTTGAGAAGGATCACTGGACTATGTAGAGGTAGAAAGACTCTAACTTTTCAGTCAACTTGACTACACTGCAAGTTCCAGGCCAAAGTCAACTACTCAGTGAGTTCCTGTCTTAAGTAAGCCAAACTCAACCAAACCAAACCAAACCAAAAGAAAATGGGGGATAGTAGGATAGGAAGATGGATCACTCTAAGCAGTGGAGCTGCAGTAGCAAGCTACTCCCCAATTTAATTTAGTTGCATTATCTTTATTTCTCTCTCATGGTGTGGTATAGCAAACTCTCCCCAGTCAAAAGAATGATTCAAGCTCAGAAAGAAAGGGAGGTGAAACACTTCATCCTTCCAGGAAGCTCATTAAGACTTCAAAAGGAAAGCTTGTTAAGAGTCAGGAAGGAAATAGCTCCAAAGATCCAGGCAATCCCTGAAATGGATCTTCTAAGACCCTCCTTCTCTAAGATTATATAAGCAACAGCACTGTTGAGGGGACTCAGATGAGATAAGCTGCCTGACATAGGCAGAGACCAGCAGAAATACCTGGAAGAGATTCTCTCTTGGCTTGGCTACAAGCCATATAGCAAGTTCCAGGGTTCCAGGTTTTGTAAGCTGTTGTCTAGGCTGGAGCAGAGTTTCAGTGGTGTTGCTGTTTCTGAGTCATCCCCACTCATATAAGCACCCCTCACTCATACTTCCCAAAGTAACCCAAATAAACTTAGTGGTTCACCTCATTGGAACTTTGGTGGTGTCCTTATTTGGTCTATGGTTAATTTTATTATGTAGGGTAAGTAGGTGTTTGCTCAGCTCTTCCTAAGAGTGGCATCACAAACCCAGATCTATAGTAGCAGGTGGAGGAAGAAGAGAACCTTTGCCTAGTGAATCAGTTACTAGGGCAGATGGAGGCATCAGCTGCAAGTTTATCCAACCACAATTCATGGCCTTCTTAAGCTGCTTTCATGGAAAAGATATGAGAACTGCAAATGGTCTTCTGTAATATACCAACTGTAATACATTACTTCTGCTCACAGTTTACGACCCATGGGTCATCTAACACCCATGCAAATAGCTCAGTGTTTAAGTAGTTCATTAGAGCACACTGAATATTTACCAAGAACACTGTTTATTACATGAGATATAGCAAAGATCTGCAATTCTCACTTATTTATTTATTTGAAAAGAGCACACTGAGCAGCAAATATGAAGAGGGGCACACAATTTAAACAGCAAACAATACACATCCTATACTCAATGCATTTCAAGGGCTATTGAAGTATTCACCAAAGAACCTAGACTAAGAATTCCTAGGAAAAGTAAGTGAATATTGGGATAAAATGGAAGAGCAGTTCCTGCATATTTGTGTGAGCAAACCTTCATTATCCTGTCCTGCCAATGTGCCCTAAGGCATGCCTCTGGTCCCTTTCTCTTCCCCATATCTGCTTCTCTCTGGACCTCTATTTCCCTCCTCTTTTCTGAGAGGTTTCAGCTGCTCTGTCTTCTAGTTTTTGTCTGCAGTGATCATGCCCTACCTGGAGTTCCAGAGATTTTGTATCTAAATAATGGCCATTTCTCACTGTCTTAAGGCACAGACAGCTATAACAGCTCTCTCCAATGTTTTAGGGGAGGTGGCCCAAGACTTCTGACTAAAGCGTATTAAAATCTACTTCTACACCATTGTTCTGTGTCCCAGTTTCCTTTCTATTGCTGTGATAAAATACCCTGACAAGAGTCAAACTAAGGGCCAACGGGTTTATTTTAGCTAACAATTTCTGGGTAGCTAAAATAATTCCAGTCTATTATTGCCAGGGTGTCAAGGAATCAGGAACTTGAAACACCTAGTTGCATCAAATTCACAGTCAAGAAGAGAGGGAAAATTAATGCATATATACCTACAATTTGTGTGTGTGTGTGTGTGTGTGTGTGTGTGTGTGTGTGTGTGTGTATAATATGTATATATATATATATACATCCAGGCCCTAAAACCAGGAAATGGTGGCCCTCACTTTAAGGATGGATCTTCACACATAAATTAACACAATCAAGACAGTTAGGCTAACTCAGTCTGGAAAATTCCTTATTGAGAATCTCTTTCCAGATATATCAATATGACAACTAAAACTAGCCATCACACATGAGAATGGATTTTGTTCCCAGGAGACTGAGCCTTTGAGGAAGTGAAGCTGAAGAGACTCTCACCGTGGCACCTAATCCCACTTCACAGTTGTTCTTATAAATGGATTACAACAGAGAAATGACATAAGGAGAGAAGCTGTCACACTCACACTCACACTCACGGATGGGCAGTAGAAAAGGTAGAAGAGGATGGCTCTTTTCAAGCCAAAGAGAGGCGGTCTCAAAGAAATCCAACCATGCTACACCCTGATCGTACATAATTCTGCCCTTCAGAACAGGAAAATAAATAAACTAATTTTCTCCTGTGTAAGCCAGTCTATGACACTGGTGTCATATCTGTTTCTAGTTTGTAGGTTTTCTCTCTGTCCTGTATCAACGCACTAACTTCATGGTAAAATGCCCAAATCTGCTTAGTCTACCACTGAGAATCTTGATTAATAGTACAAATAAAAGAATCTTGTATATTTTTAATTATCTAATAAACAGTATCTCCCCTATTGCTCTCCAAGGACTGATAACATACATACACATGAATCATTATGAACCAAAAGTATAATTCATAGGATGCTTTCTGTCTTTTGAACTCACGTTAATTCCATGAGGTATGAAACATCATTTTGTAACTAATCGAAATCCAAATTCAACAGATTTTGTTTATTTCCCTAAAATATATACGCCATTCCCACTTTATTATTATGTAAATCACATATTATTCATGCTTATTCTACTAGATTGCATGGGGTGTATTACTTTTGTTTCCCAGAGTTTGACACTCAAACAAGTGTTAACTAAATAATGTGTTTTTGTAAAGAGTCTACCATGCAGAATAGAGGACAGTGGAAAGCATATGTAGTGGATCCACAGAGTCAGGGAAGTAGGAGGGGAGAAAATAATGGCCAAGGACAAGACCTTGTTCAATTGTAAGATATCCCTGTTGTTAATTATGATATATGGCTCCTTAGAGAATTATATACAAAAATGGGATGATTTCCAAATCAGAAAGGAGGTACAAGTAGAGTATTTATGAGAAAATGGCACAGAAAGCCAATAGACAGACACTCTGAAAAGGTCAATGCAGAGAACCCTGAAAGCAATAAAGCCATTGGTCCAGTGGATCAATAACCCTACTTACTGAATTGCTAGAGAATTACAGGATTTGTCCAACATGGGAGCCACTGGAGGCTTTCGAAATGCAGTTTCACCAGAGTGTGAGAAAAACCAAATTATAGAGCTTAAGAGGATTTGTGAACTGGTGGTAAGATGCATACACTGGCTGAAAAAGACCCATCTAAGAATGGTCAGGCTGTCATGTGATATATTTGATCGAGTCTTGGATGACTCCAAGTCAAGTAAGATTACAATTATAGTTTTGTTCTATTTCAACTTACATTACAATAAAAATGATTTCTTATTTTTCTATGAGACTAAGACGTGATTATTCAATAATAGCCAGTTTTCTCATCTCAGAACCACAAAGATAGCATCACATTGATGATCATTATTAATTGTATCATACAGGTGGAACGCTGAGTTAGACTTTTCACTTCTCTGACTCAACAGAGCAGAGAGAATGCCTGATATACTAGCAACAGACTGGCTCTTCTCCAGAATCTTGGGAATGGCCTGTGTGCGTGCTTATGTGAGCAGATAGCATGTGTCCTGAGTACAGCAGGTGGTCTTCTGTTTATCAGAAACCAATTTCCTACTCTGTCTCTTTTTATCTTTGTCTTCCAGCCCTTGCATGTTGACAGTACGAGAACTGGTTACTGCAGTATTCAGAAGCCACTGAAGTATTCCAGGTATAAGCTTGGAGTAGAAAAATGTAAAGACTATATACATCAAACTGATTCCTAGGAAAATATTGTAGAAACAAAAACAAAAGAGAGAGAAATAGCCATGCGCTTTCAGATTTTAAAACTCTGTCTTGGAGATAGAAGGACATACAAGATCCCTCACCATCAGAAAAGAATATACAAAACAGTAAGCCTGGCCATTAGCTAACATGCATAATGTAACATAAGAAGAATGTTAATTACATTCTCCAATTTTCTGCTTGCTCTATTTGTTAAGTAAATTCACAATTCTTACTCTCATGAACTATTCTTTACCTCATCTGTGTTGTTAATACTTGCCTAGATATGGAGTTATGTAATAGATGATATGACTACTGTGGAATAACTGATCAACACATTTCTAATGCATCTAAACACTTATCCCGTTGATAAGATGAGAAGGGGTAAGAAGTGAAGCTGGTACCAACCCCAGAAGCTTCATCCCTACTGGTTAGCTTTGGTGTGATGCCAGAAGGTATCATGCACATTCATGCTACTAGGAAAGAAAAATAACCAACAGTCTGACCCAACTGTCAACCCTGTGAACTACAGTGACCGGTCTTCCCAAATAGGGCCACTGGTATAAGAAGGGCACAAATATTATAAGAGAACCAACCACTTTTTTAAAAAAAGTTTGTTTTATTTAATTAACGTTTTCCCACTTATTTTACCTACTGACTACAGTTTCTCCTCCCTCCTCTCCTCCTGTCTCCCCCACCCACCTCCCATCTACCCCCCTCCCCATCCACTCCTCTGTCTCCATTCAGAAAGAGACAGGCCTCCTATGGGCTTGAACAAAGCATGGCACATCAAGTTGAGGCAGGACCCAGCTCCTCCCCCTGCATCAAGGCTGGGTGAGGTAATTCAGCATGGGGAACAGGTTCTCAAAAGTCTACTAAATACCAGAGACAGATCCTGATCTCACTGCTATGAGTCTTACAAACAGACCAAGCTACACAACTATCACACACATGCAGAGAGTCTAGGTCAGTCCCATGCAGGCTCCCTAACTGTTGGTCCAGAGTCCATGAGCTCCCAAGAGCTCAGGTCTCCTACAATCCTTTCTCTCTTCAACTCTATTCCCAGAGCTTGTCCCAGTGCTTGGCTGTGGATCTCTGCATCTGCTTCCACCAGTTACTGGATAAACATTCTCTGATGACAATTAGGGTAGTCACCAATCTGATTACAGGAGAAGGCCAGTTCAGGCACCTTCTCCACTATTGCTAGGGGTCTTAACTGGGGTCATCCTTGTGGATTCCTGGGAACTTCCTAGCACCAGGTTTTTCCCTAACCCTGAAATGGTTCCCCCTATCAAGATGTCTCTTTTATTACTCTCCCCATCCATCTGGCCCTCAACCTGACTCCTACTCCCAGCCTGCCCAACCCACTCCCTCAAATTCTCATCCTTATCTCCCTACCCCCAGTTTACCCAGGAGATCTCTTCTATTTCCCCTTCCCAGGCAAATCCATGTGTCTCTCTTTGGGCCCTCCTTGTTATTTAGCCTCTCTGGAGCTGTGGATTGCAGGTTGAACCAACCACTTTTCAATTGGATTTAAAGCCTGCTCCAGAAAATAGAACTCATGCCTGGTACCATTAACTTGGTCAAAACTCTAGTGGCGGGCTAGGTCATTAGACTGAGGGGAGAACCTTAGACAATTAGTCCACTCAATGAACATAGTAGCCAACAATCCCTCAAGCTCTCATCTTTATACCCAAAAATCAGTGCATCTCCCAACTCTCACCAAAGTAGCTATTTATTACAGTAGACAGCAATTAATACAGAGACCCCACAGCTGGTCAACCTTTAGATAACTACAGACTGTGAAGTGCCCAGCTCTAAATGGGACAATTAGAGCATACCTCCTGCCCTTAAGAGTCAAGGATAATTGCAAAGGAGCGGGCAGAAAAAATTGTAAGAGCCCAAGGTAATAGATGATTGCAGCTAAGTAGTATTTGCTGATCATGATGGTGGGGTTGCACACATGCACTCACAGGAGCTGGGACTATACGTGCAAGACCTGCAGAAGATCAAGCCAGACCATGGATGAAGGGGTGGGGGACTCATGAAGTAGCATCTGTAGCTGAGAAACTATTTGCCATAGATAGCTGTTGGGGGATTGAGAATCAATTTTTTTCCAGGGATATAGCTCCTATGAGGTTACCTACACTCTGGTAGATAGTCCTACATCTAGGCATATACAGACATCACTAAGGAGACTCAGATGGTTTAAAACAAACAAAAAGATCAGAGTACATGAAGTAAGGAGGGAAAAATGTTGGTAGAGGGCCAATGGAGGACTTGGAGGGGAAAGAAAGGGGATTAAATTGGATCAAAACATATTTATATGTATAAATGAATATTTAATACATTTTTATTAGAAGCATTTATACATTTCAATAATACTGGAATATGCTATTTAAGAAAAATTATTTATTAAATAAATGCTCCATTTACCTTATACTTAATTAAGAAAATACATAAAAATAAGTCAAAGTCCAGAAAATTTATCATCTTTTATTTTTCATTTACCTGTCTAGCAATGAATAAATAAATAAAAGATGAATAAAACATAAATAAATTATGTTTCCCCTTCCACCTTCCCTGAAGCTTCTCCTATATATAAATCTGTTGTCAACTATTGTAAGGCATTCATTAAACCAGGTGATAATCAGTGGCAAAAGTTATCTTTGAATCTGACTTTTTCTTTTATTCTTTATGAATGTCATTGCTGCATTCCTTGAACCTTGCAACTACCCACAGACCCCTGGATAAGCATTGCCTCAATGTGTCCCTACCCCATGTTCAGTGAAATGCTTCTGTGTGTTCTCCATGGCATACTCACTACTGATATCACACATGGGGGTAATTCATTCTCATGACTTTGCATGAAAATTTGACAAAAAAAAATCTATAGAATCTTATTTTAGTCACATATACCTCAGGGGAAACAAACAAACAAACAGACAAACAAAAAACAAAAACAAAGGGCCATTGATTCTTGAAATAAGTGAGAAGTGGACAGAATGAAAAGCCTGAGTGGAAGCACAGCCGAGGAATGAGAATTTTCCTGGAGCATAAGCATAGAGGGGATACTGAGGTACACTTTCAGCTAAATACTTCCTGCAAAGCACTATCAAACAACTGCAGAGCTCAAGGACCTGAATTCTTTCTTGTATCATCAGGCCACCAAGTCAGTGTCTTCCTAAAATTGATTCGCTCACCTCTAGAAGTGAGCTGGGAAGGCTACAGAGACTGAGCCAGACAGTTGACTTGAAGCCTTTAAAAGTTAGCCTTGCCACTGGCCAGCAGAGAAAGGTGCCCTGCTCCACTGTCCTTCAAGGACTTATCTACACAATAACCAACATTGGCCACATAACAGAGACTGCACAAGTCCCTTGAGAAAAGAGCAAGAGCTGTAATGAGCTTAGGAATGAAATCCATTGATAGCATTATGCTTTAAACATGGGAGGCTTCATCTGATTACACAAATTGCCTCGCTAAAGTGCGTGTTTTGTGAATGTATAACGTGAGAAATGGCATGTCTGCTCAATATGACTGTTAAATATGAATAAGAATAGAATGTTTTATGAAATAAATATGGGCACACTGATTTGTTACTGAGAGCTCAATTAAAATGTGTTCCTTCAATATACTTGAATGTCTCTTAAATTGTATTTTTAAAATTCCAAGCAGCTGTTTACTTATTACTTCTTTTTAAAATTCATTTTTTAGACTGGATATTTAAATTTTCCATTAAAGGAAAAAGTGTGAACATTTAATTTAGATGTACTTGACATAAACAGAGTGCTAATTAGTGGGACCACTCCAGGGTAAATCTTCTGATTTTATGAATAAACATTATAAGTTGTTCTTCAATCCCAAAGATATAAACCTCCATAAATACTGAGGACCAAGGGTAACTTAATGTGTGAACAACTTGAATACCTTTGGAAAATGTCAAACTAACTCATTTATCTTCAGGCATGCCAATTTAGCTAGGCAGAGTACAAAGGCATTTCACACTCTTTGTTACTACTGAGACCAACCAGGTAACAAGTCAAGAAGGAAGAGGCTGCTACAGGGTTTATGTTCCTGCTATGCTAAATAAACATCAAATAAAAACAACAGAAAGTTAAAGAAATAAACACATTCATAGGTATTAAAATTCCAAGAGGAAATTTACCCATATTTTCTCTTTCACTTACACATGTGTGTATATGTGCCAAATATATAAACAGATGCATCTTACATAAGTATACCATACATATATATCTCATATCTCTATATATGTATATAATATCCCAATTCTCATTGTGTGGTATTTAAAACTGATAACTCATTAAAAAAAATACATTAACCCAAGCATATTTTGGTTACTGCAGACCTAATGTAATGAATCTTCTGAAAGATACTGAAGGTGATTTATTCATTTTTAGTAAACTGATTTGCTATTATGGAATGACTTAAGTCAATTACCAAGCCTTTGACATGTTCTATTCTGAAACAAAAATCACGAGGCATTGAATAAAGCAATGTGCAGTGGTAGCCCCAGCCCTCCAATCACTTAGGGCTTTTCCTATGGTCTGTTACAGATTTTTGACTCATGGAAGAATGTGCTGTGCATTATATTGCTGGCTTTATCAGAGACTACTATTTGTGTTCATTCAAAGGCATTAGTGGAATTTAATGTTTTTCAAAGCAATTTAGCACTTGCTTAGTAAGTATTCAAATGGAGGTTTTATGTGGGATTTTCTACACACTGCAATCTTTATAGAGAATCAAACATATCTACAGCCACTTTTGTAAGCTCATCCACTTAAGTTCCTACAAAGAGCTTCAGACCTTTGAAAATAACTACAAATCAATATTCATTATGGGGAAGAAGGCTTGTTTAAGTATCGAGATCAGAGTAAAAGGCAGACTCACCATCATCATACTGGCCCCAGCTGACTGCCAAGAGCGAGGCAATGATGATCCCATGGGGTAAACACTTCCATAGAGCGAGCTGCGGGAACATCTTCTGTCAAATTTCACTCAAGGCTGATCTGAAATAACAGGAAGCAGGAAAACACATTTGACAAGTTCATTATCAGCAATAGGAAAACAAAACTGCCAGGGCAAAGAGAAGCCTTAATGACTTCATAGTTAATTACCTGTATCACACCATCCATTATCAAGTAACACTCTTGGCTAACACACTGGAACCCTTCGAAGACATGAATTTGCACAGAAGTTCCCTCTTATTTGATTGGCAAGCAAGATGGCCAGAAAGTCAGCATACTGATAGCATTAAAAGCATGATATCTTGAAATCTGAGACACAGGGAAGGGCTAAATGAAATCCTAATCAGTCTACCTTAGTAAATACGTGGTTTTTCACAGTGTAATCCAACAATATAATATACCTTTCTCTAAGACAGCTTATAGATGGTTCATTTTCCACCTGAGAATTTCAATGAAAATGAACCATAAGGAATTACGTAGCAAAAACAACATCATGAAAACTGGTGACTCCTTTCTGGTATAGTAATTGGAGACTGTCTTAAATATGCCAAGACAAACTTAGAAAAAGCCAGTAATTTTTATTGCATTGTCTTTCTGAGAATTTAGGAGCATTTTAATTCCTATGTTTTAGTTTCCAATGCCCCAGCAAGTTTGAAAGAAAAAGAATGATGTATTGAGAAATCAGTAGTTAGTTAATACACCAAAAATATTTTTAAAAGAATGATATACTGAATTTCCTTATAAATTGAGAAAATTATCTACACCAAATTTCACAGACTGAAACATTATAGTTTGTGGCCAAGTGGAAATCTGAACTCAGCTTCTTGGATTCACAGATTCAGACTGAAATGTTACCAAGGACAGGAAACAGAGGGGCTCAGTGAGTCAGGTCCTTGGGACAATCAGTCTGAGAAGGCTGTGGTTAACTAGGGGCACGAACAGGCTTTTCTAAAGAGACCGGCTGATGTTCAGCCTCTCAGGAAGGCTATTGTGTGAGGATGTACACCAGGCCCAAGATCTCCTGTGATGGCACAAATTTGGGATGGCTTCTTAATCCACTTGACAGAATTGAATGCTTTGACAGATCAGATGAGGTATGAGGTCCTGCAATATGCACAGCCCCTAGGATTCTCTTCACCAGAACAGCTTAGATAGGCCTTAGCAGAGGGCACAAATTTTATGCTATTTTATAGAGTCCGTATTTCATTGACATGTGTCTTATGGTATTGATTTTTACCATACTGTATCACATAGAGCTTATTGAAATATGTTAAAGAGACATCAAAGCGTTCTGATAGTATGTGGAAAGCTACACTGGGTCAGAGACATTTCCTTATTTTTGTTTTCCACAAGAGGGAATAGGAGTTTCACTTTACAAGGACTATTTACGTATTTCTTGGCTGTGCTATAGAGGAATGAGATAAAAGAGTATGAATTTTATTTTAATCCGAGTTCATCAACCAGTTACATGGCTTTAAAGAAACTATATAGAAGCTGCTCGCTTTCACTAAAATTAAATGGCAATAACACACTCCCTATCTAATTGTTCTAAGCACTGAACCATTAGGCAAACATAAATGCATGCTCAGGACAGTGACTCACTTGACATAAGAACCATCATGTCAGCTATGAATCCCTGCCACTCGGCATCTGGGCTTGTGTGTCCTGGTGTGGCTCATTCTTCCATATATCATTAGAAATACATTATTGCTATCTTCCTCACCCCCTGAAAGGGTGAGGGGCTCAGGACACATCTTTGCTACAAACCCCAACTTGCAGGATGGTACAGGAATGAGAAGTCCATGGAGTTTGAACTGGAGTCTATCTATGGTCATTCCATCACAAAGAAGTTTTGGGTAATTTCCCAGAGGAAAAGCCAACAACAACAAACAAAGAAAGAAATAAACAAAAAATGTCTTAGGTTTCAAGGGAGTCACAAACCTAGAGTAGAACTCTTTCACACTCTGGAGCCATTCCTCCCTTTCTTGGTATTCTAGAGATTTCTTGTGATGTTGGAAAATAATGGTGCTAACACGTCTTTTTCAAACACAACAACATTCCAAAGAAAACAAGCAAAAATGATGTTAATAATTAAAAACAAAATCTAAAAACAGGGCTGGGGATGACCTCAACAGCTGAGCACTTACATAGCATGACCAATATCCTGGGTTCCATCTCCAGGACTGAAAAGAGTTAAGGGAATAAACAAAAACTCAAAACTAATGAATGAGCGAGAAGATACTACAACGATATCCATAAGAAACAATGGAAGTAAAAGCAGCATCTTGTCCAGGCCAGAAAGACACAGTTGTTGCCTTCCTTTGTGGGTCCCAATTCTGCCCATGTGACTTCTCTGTTCCTTGGTTAACTCTGAGTTTGTTGCTCTTCAGGATGATATTATATTGTTTTATGTCTGACTCAAACCAATTTAGTTTCACTTAAAAGCTTTCAAGATGAAAACGACCTTACAGGTCATCACTTTAAAATCATCCCAGCCACTGGTCCTGTTGTGCTTCCAGAAATAGCCCCCTTTGACATGTGACCCTCTACAGGCTTATGACAGGGTCTCTCACACTTCAGAAAACATCACACTAAATCATGCATACTTGACAGAGAAGATAAACTGCCATCCGCCTGGAAGATGCCTGGTTGTTTCTGAATAAAGAAAATGCAACTCCTCTGTGCTTTCATTATTTCCTTCCTTGCTTTCTACTTGCTTTAATTGCAATCCACCTGTAGCAACTTCATTGTGTTGCAACCACCAACCTTTAAGAAGGCTACAACCCACCCTACAAACCTGACACCCTACAGATGGAGAAAATCTGACTCTACATAGCAACATAGCGAGAATGCCCCTTTAAAGGAGGTCTGTGATTCCAGAACTAGAGGGCACTGTGTGTAGCTAAAGCCATGTTGTGCCAACCAGAGGAACTGTGCCCAGAATTCAAATCTAGCATGATACAAGCTGAAACAGATCAGGGGTTTTAGGTCAAGACTACTTCTTCAGTAGCTTTTAGGTTTTTGGAATTGCAGAAAATAACCTTCTAGAGGTGAAAACCCAGTATGATGCTAAAGGAGTAGAACACATTTTAGTCATCATGTTCAAGGGCAGGCCTGTGCCTCTAGCAAACTCGAGGGCCAGATCCTCTAGGTACAACTCTTCTCAGCACATTACCGTTCAGATATTCGTATGCCTGAGAAGTCTAAAGTGTGCCAGAGTTTAAAAGGCATACAGTGAGCTTTGAAGAACTTCAATCTACTCTCTATTAAGGAGGTAATTTAATTAGCATGTTCAATCCTCTGGTGTCATTCGACTTACTTTGGCCGTCACATTCAAACTCTGTCAAAATACTGGGGATAGAAGCTTTCACAATTAGGTTTTCAGTCTTACAGATGAGAGGTGGAAGCTTCATGCTTGGTGTTTGATCTTTTCCTGGGGGCCAAAATACTTTAATATAATTATTCTCTAGAGGACATATCAGTTTTGGATTTTACATCAATTGTGTTCCCTAAATAATAATAATAATAATAATAATAATAATAATAATAATAATAATAAACAATAATAATAATAAAGTATTTGCATTATTCTACCAATCTGTATTCTCAAAATTCACCCAGCAAGAACTTACAGAGGGGACACTAATAACCACTTGTTCTTCTAGCAGGTAGAAAATACCAATGATGAAAATGCAATCATTTTCATGGATTATTATCTGTGGATAGCACATGTTAGCCAAATGAATATAAAACTCCATAGACATCATTATAAACAATGTTTAAAAGGCACACCTGTCATGAAATGAAAGAGCCAGCATTGACGAAAAAAAAAATACAGCATCGCATTACCCTTAATTATCCATTAACAGATGAAATCAGGCTGCACATAGCATCGACAATCGAAGGAGAACCGTGTACAAAGCCTAAGTCTCCTAAGAGCCTGTCTGTGAGCCCTCTGCAGCGTGTCTACAGTTCAAGTGCAGTCTGTTCATGTCTTAGAGCGAGAAAAAGGGTCTCTTTACCCTTTTACTGTTTGAGTACAAATCAAAGATGCGCCCTTCAGTATTTAACCCATGCTCTCATCAAGGGTAAGAGACATAGGAAGGGCAAGAGCAGTGGAGATAGACACCAGCCGGATGTATCTAGAAATACACTTTTGAAAATATGAACTGTTCTTTAAGCCATTGCTTCTCACCCCCACTAGGAAAGGGACCCCTGCTTTTCTTGTGACACCAAATCTGTAGTGCACCATCACTAAAGTGATAGGCCATCCCACATCCACTCTCAAGAGGAAGCAGGGAAGCCCCACAGCTTAGTGGGAGCCTGACCTTCAGTGGTTTGCCAGTCAAATGTCTAAGACTTCTGATCCCTGACCCAGCCTTAGAAAGAGCAACATAGAAAGACCACATCGCTGTTCTGTGTTCCTAGTGAGAAGTGTCTATGACCCACATGCTAGAGTAAAGTGAACCTCCTCTCAATGAGGAGACAACAAAATGAGAACAAAAAGCATTGCAGTGTGGCCATGTTTCACCACTGTGAATGTTCTAAACTGACTAGCGAGTTCTCTTCTAGTTCAGTTGGGAAACATCATAGTGTCTTCATTGCACAGGCAAATAGTCCAGTCTTAAGTGTGGCCTAATAGGTTGTGCTTGTCTGCATGCCTACCTTCTTTTTTTTTTCATTTTTAAAAATTTTATTCACTTCTCAATACAATACATCCAGACTGCAGTCTCCCCTCCCTCCACTCCTCCAAGTCTCTCCTCACCTGCCCTCTCCTCCAGATCCACTTCTCCTCAGTCTTCCTTCAGAAAAGAGCAGGCATCCCAGAATTATCAATGGAACACAGCATAAGACACAGTAAGACTAGGCACAAACCCTCATATCAAGCTAGATGGGGACCCAGTAGGAGGAAAAGGGTACCAAGAGCAAGCAAAAGAGTCAGAGACACCCCCACTCCCACTGTCAGGAGTCCTACCCCCCAACACACAAAATCAAGCTAAACAACCATAGCATATGTACAAAGGACCTAATGCAGACCCATGCAGGTTCTGTAATTGCCACTTCAGTCTCTGTGAGATCCTATGAGCCTTGCTTAATTGATTCTATGGACCATATTACCTGGAGCCCTCGACTTCTCTGGCTACTACAATCTTTCTTCCTGCTCTTTTGCAGGGTACTCCAAGCTCTGCTTAATGTTTGGCTGTGGATCTCTCCATTGGCTCCCATCAGCTGCTGGCACAGATTATTATAATATAATGTTTAGGAAGATTCCATGCAACCCTTCTTACTAGATTACATCACCTTTTCCCTTTCTTGTTTATTTATATGTCAATTCACTCTCTATACTGACCTATGCAGAACTATTCTCATAATTTTATGTATTAATACATGTTTTAACATAATCAAATGTATTATAACCATATTACATAACTCTATATAAAATACATGTAAGTGAATTATATTTTATTTATAGTTACATTATAGAAGCTGATATTACCTCAGTTTTTTTCATAAATTTAATTAAAATCCAAGAAGAGAATCTGTCCTGTCTCAGCTAATATGACATAAGAATGAAAAAGAGTCTAGTTTTGCACTGGATGCAATGTTGACCAATCCCTAATGTTCATATGCTGGAGATTTCTCAATGAATGTGGAGGTAGTGGGGGGTGCTTGGAGTTGAGTCTAGGGTAAGGATTGATGTCACCAGTACACACCCTCAGGATAAATGAGCTGTCTTGAAAATGAGTTATTATACTATGATAGATTGCAACTGATAGTTTTATTTGGTGAAATTTATATAACCTAAGAGACACAGATAAACTATAAAACAGTCTTCTCTTAGGTCTAGTCAGTTAACAAAAAAATCAATATGTGATTGTATCTTAAGGCTGAAAACACTAGGGTCCTAGCCTGTTTACCGTGAACTTACTGGCTTAACATTCCTATGTTTTATATTGGTGTAATAGCTGTAGATGATTTATTTGCATAGTTATTTTTCTTATATTGTAAAGAAGTGGAACCTGTGGCATTTAACCACAAATTGAGACAAAACTATATTCTGTTGTAACTAATAGGTTAAAACTAAACCGTGTTATTTAGGAATAGTTGAATGTATATCTATTCAATGAGTCTATTACTTGAAAATTCTGGGCAGAGCACTTTAAAAACAGAGCTTAGAACATTGAGAAAGGCAGATGAATTACTAATGAGTGAAGAACTGAACAATGGGTCATATGGAGTTTCCAGGCACCTGTTTGGCTGCCCCCAAAGAGGCAAATCCTATATGATGCCCTACCATATTATCAATAAGTAGTCAGGGCTTCTAATTAACAAATAGGAAAATATAAGATAATGAGCTGCAATTTTTTTCAAAAGAATTTAGATTTATTTTACATGTATGAGTGCTTTGCCTGCATTTAAGTATGTGTGCCATGCATGTGCCCAGTGCTCACAGAAAACCTGAGTGCATTGGATCTCCTGGAATTGGAGTTATAGAGAATTTTGAGCCATCCTATGGGTTCTAGGAACTGAACCCCAATCATGTACAAGAGCAATAAATGTTCCTTGCTGCTGAGCCATCTCTCCAGCCCCAGTGATGCCACTTTGTTGATTCAGTCATTTATATGAGTCAATGTCTGGAAATTGGAAATTGACAGGAAAGAAAGGGCAAGGAGATGATGGTAGATAAAGGGAAGGCAGACAGAAAAAAAGAGCCAGAAGGAAGGAGGAGGAGGAGAAGGAGGAGGAGGAGAGAGAGAGAGAGAGAGAGAGAGAGAGAGAAATATAGATGGATATAGGTAGATAGATAGATGATAGATTATGATTTTCCTCTGTGTGTGTGTGTGTGTGTGCATATGTGTATAGATATATAATTTAAAATAATCAATTATTTATGTAACATTTGCTAATAAGCCAGGGAAGCTTTTGAGTCAGCCCTGAATAAAGTATGCTGCCTCAGAGACATTCATAACCTACTGTTGTAGCAAACACTATGACATTGCATACTTCATAGAAAATATAAATTTGTTTGCATTACAATGCATATTTATTACAAACATATTCAACATATCTTTATATTCATTATGAAAAGATAAGCATTGGACACAACTGGAAAACAGATATCAAATACTGACTCTAATTTAGGTTTCATGTATGACATATTTTATTGGGCCATTTATTTTCGGAATCAATGAAAATATGTCAATTTTCCTCTTAATGCCAGTACACACATACTTGCAAGCCCTTCATAACCTGATATTATTTGAATTTTAAGGTTCTTTCATCAGAAAATTTTTAAAGATTAAGTTAATATAAACCAGAATATGCAAACACTAATTTAATATATTTTTAAACGGTGAGAGTATTGGAAATTGACAATAGGTTCTTTTTATTTTGAAGAATTTTTTTCAGAATAAAAATGAAAATCTGAGACAATGGAAGTTTACATTATAGTCTTTTCCCCAATTAATTAGCTCTCATCATGTGTATAAAGTAGTGCTTTTCCCATAGAATCATTGCTGAAGTTCAGAGGTTCAAGATTTAATTATCACTCCTAAAGTACGCTGCCTAACTTCCAAAACTATGAAAAAAAATGCACATTTTTTTCATGACTCAGCAAGATATTCCCCTTAGAACTAAATCATTAAAGAGTATTAACTCTATGCAAATTAATGGCTAGAAACTTCTCTGTCTACTTTCTGAAACATGTGATTAGATCAGAGCCAGCCATTATTTGTGGATATGAGGGGCTTCTGGGAAACCTTAAGATGTGGACGTTGTTACTATGAGGCCCTTGGGTAAAGATGAATCAGATATTAGAAATGATTTTGAAGCCTCAGTTTTAATGAGGATGAGGATACACTGAAGGGAAGGATTGAAAAGCAGCACATTGCCGTCTCTTGTCCTTACCCACCCAAGCCACCACCACACATCTCCACAGTTAATTCTGGTGCTCTTTGTAACAAGACTTTAAAAAACCAGAGAATCCAGAGGTGATTGTGATGGTAGTATGTATTTGGTTGCATTTATTTATTTTTAATTTTTCGCATTTTCATGTGTAAATGTGGTATACATGTGTGCATATATATTTTTGTACATGTGCGGGAACACTTATACTTGTGTGCACAAACATGCAGAGGTTCAGTTAATATGGTCATCATCCCCCTCAATGGTTGTTTCCCTTTAATCATTGAGGCAGGTCTCTCAGTGAAACCCAGAGTTTGCCCGTTGGCTAGCCTTGATAGTCATCATGCTTGGGGATGCCTTGTCTCCCCTTCCCAAGCCAGGAATAACAGGCAGGCCACCACTATTTTTCCTAGCATTTGCATGGATCTTGGGGATCCCAACTCTGGTCCTCATGTTTCTGTGGTAAGCACTTTAACTGATGAGCAAGAACAGTTCCATAACTCCATGTGTTCTTCATTACACCTGCCTAGATGTTCACACGTGTGAATGAAAGAGTAGGAAGACACTGAGAGAATCTGAGAACTCAGAAGGGCACAGACTCTGCTGAATTTCAACCAATATTAACTTTGCCCTGGAAATTCCAATCTATGATATTTATTTTTATCTTGTATTAAAAAAGAATAAGCATCTATTACATAAATAGCTAATTCTCATAGTCATAACTGAATTATTTTTGCTTAAGTTTTCTTTATATTAGTACAGTACCAATATCCCATTTGTGTACACACCTTTCACAGACCATGTCCATCCTCCTCTTCCTCCTTCATCACAACAGACAATGTTGACTAAAGAGATGCTTGTATTGGTCTGATCCTGGTGCCAATTTGAAATCTTTCATCTTATGGGCTGCCAGATGACAACCAGCTAGTTTGATTTCAGCTCTCTGTTCAGAATCCCCATGTCATTATTATTGGGTTCCCTGTTTTCATAAGCACATACTGTGAGAACTTTTAACAGGTCTTAGTATATTTTTGGTCTGGGAAAATGATGTGTCTGTAAGGTGTGCACCATCTAAATGATGATATGCTAAACACCCAGGATGGGGTGGGTGGAAATTCCATGTCTGTAATATGTAGACTATCTGGAAAGACAGCATATGAACTTAGGATGGGATAGGTGGAAATTTCAGTGATACTTTTAGTCACTATTTTTTCAAGACAGGTAGTTGTCAGAACTGTAACATGAATCTTAAAAGGTCTTATAATAAAAAAAAAAAACCCAGAGCCAGATATTGGGGTGAAAGCTAAAAGATCAGAGAAGCAGAACAGCCAGCCACTAGCTCACCTCTATGAAATCCTCAGCCTCAAGAGCATGAATTCCTATTTCCTCATGCCTTATATACCTTTCTGTGTTCTGCCATATTCCTTCTTGGGATTAAAGTCGTGTGTCACCACTGTCTGACCTCTCTGTCTAATCTAGTGGCTGGCTCTGTCCTCTCATCCCCAGACAAGCTTTATTGGGGTACACAATATATCACCACAAAGAACTGCTACATACTTATTAGAGAGAATAAAAAATATCATACAATTCACATGTACTCAGAAATTCATTCTCCTGAGTACCAAAACCCCCAGTACAAAGCCAGAATGCACCTCAGGCAGTCCTCAGCATTCTGGTTGTTTCTTTTGCCTCCAGTGCTAATATATGCTCTAGATTTTGCAACCCTGAAGGCATGTTTAAACATGCTACCAAATCTCCAGGTTCCTCTGCTACTGAAGTGTGTTTATCCATGCCTTTTCTATGCTTTTGAGGCTTAAAGAGGATTCTAGACAATCTTTTAAACCAGCTCTTGGTAAAAATAGCTGCTTGTCTTTTTGAGCAGTACTGAGATTGATAAAACTTCCCATGAGAGTCCTTACATACTAAAAGTATACATATTGATCTTCCAGATACAAATAAGAAGGAAAAGAGAATGATTGCATGATACCTCATTCCTGGAGGTCATTTTCCAAAAACAAACCTAATTATAAAGAAGCTTTTCCAAGTGAATATCATGATTGCCATAGACATTTTCAAGGTTATCATGTCTGTGATCATAACATGCATGGCGTGGTATTTGGAGAAAGTATACCTTTCAAAAGTTAAGTATATCTAAATATGGAAGGAAAAATAAACAGAGAAAAATAAAACCTAATGGCTAAGAAGCTTTTTTTCTAGAAGCATTTTCATACCATTTGTACATTTTTTCATTATTTTTAAAACCACCTACTATAAAATAAAACATGTGAAACTGTGGAAATAGCTAATACTTTGTTGATATAAACTCAGAAATTTCCCCTAGAGATTAGCGCATTAAAGAGAAAAATTTGTATTTGATGATACTGAAAGCGGTTTTATACAAAAGTGGACAAGCAGCTGGCAAATGCACTTAGATCCACGAGGCATTGCTAATTAAAGTGGAAAATACTGTTGGCAGGGGTTAGCCTCTAAAAATCACTTTCCACAGAATCACACGAGATGCAGACTAATTTTAATCCTCCGAGCTAAGACTAAAATTGTATCATGCACTATCTTCTGCCCGCCAAGTAATACAGGCCTGGTGAATGCCATCCAACTGTCACATTAAGCCACTTTAAGTGTGGCTCGTGTCTGTAATTTTCTTGTAATCTTATTCTCAGTAGAGCATTCTTAAGCTACGGTAATTAGAACGGAGTAAGTGTCTGGCAATAGTGATTGGTGTGTGGAAAAATACAAACAAACAAAGTAACTAATAAGAAAGAGAATGAAAACAGTCTGATAAGGAAAGTTTTCATTACACTCTTGTAAGGAAGTCAAATATTGCTATAAACTAAAATTATTTTCCATTGGTTGTTATCAAAATATTTTTTTCTACAATGTTAAAGAAACAATGGTATTCTAACATGGTGAACTTACAAATGCTGGTGACTGAAAGCTTTGATTCTGGGATTGTTGCACATGTTGTAGATGGAGAGTGTATTTCTGACATATCTCTATGTGTCTAAGTATGTGCTATATCGGTACATGTACAAATTGCCAAGATACATTTAATCAAATACGAATAAATGAGCAGTAATTAAGTGCATAAGCATCTTTATAGATTTTGCCTGGTTTTCAGGCAAACGAAGTGACTTAGCTTTTTTGTTTGTTTCCTCTAAGGATACTGATGATGAGTTATGTGTTTCTCTGGAATTGAAACAGGGTGGGGCATGTTGTGCAAGGTGAATGAGAGAATGAACAGAAACCCTTATGAAAGCCGGCATGAACAGACTGAAGCCCTTCAGAGTGTTAGAAGAAGAAGCCTGGCCTCAGTTGAAGGCACTTACCCTTTAGTCAATGACTATCCACAATTTCTGAAGACAAATCTGAGGTATGTCCTTGAATACCTTTATTTATTTTCATCTATCTATCTATCTATCTATCTATCTATCTATCTATCTATCTATC
>CABHPR010156425.1:0-24348 GCA_902168415.1 Peromyscus melanophrys | reverse complement strand
ATCTATCTATCTATCTATCTATCTATCTATCTATCTATCTATCTATCTGGTTTATCTGAGACAGGGTTTCTCTGTGTTGTTTTGGTGCCTGTCCTAGATCTCACTCTGTAGACCAGGCTGGCTTCAAACTCACAGAGATATGCCTGGCTCTGCCTCCCAAGTGCTGGGATTAAGGGTTTGCACCACCACCGCCCAGCCGAATACCTATGTTTAGATACATCTGTCCATATTTCATTCACATGACATTAAATCAATTATCTAGCACTTTTTAGATACCATCTCACTTTTTAAAAATATATTAGTAATAAAGGCCTTCATGATGTTTGCACTTTTAGTGAGAAAAGGCAAAAACACAAATGTAAAGTTGATATTATTAACTCTCATTATTATGAAGGACGATATGATGAGGAAAGGGGGGCTGGAGTCAGGAAAGGGCTCCTGCATTATTTTGCTGTTCAGGGAAAGCTGAGAAGATATCACTAGAAATGGAACATGAATAAGCCAAGGGTATTATAGAGAGTCCATAATTAGGAAACGGATGTACTTCTGAAGTCGCTGAGTTGGGAGCATGCAATCCGTGATTGAGACATGATGCCCGTGCAGGTGACAGGAGGGAGAAAACAGCCACCAGGAGGGGAAGCAGCTGATACAGCAGCCTGGGGCATGAAGGTGTCACCACCTTATGGTATTAAGTTGAAAAAGGAGCAGGTTTGGAGGAGAATCAAATCTCTGGCTTTGGACATTGAAGACTGAAAGAGTTGTTGACTTGCTGAAATGCAGATGCCCATGGAAAGACACCACTGATTCTAGAATGGAGGAGGGGAAATGAAAGTTGTCATTTATGAAAGAAACATAGAACTGATAGGACTTAGTGAGTAGAAAGGAGAAATACACAAGGCTTACAAATGTTTAGAGGTCATAGGGTAAACCCAGCTTAAAGGTTGAGAAGCAGGGAGAGGTAATGGCTGAAGTCAAGGGAAGGCTTTGAAGGAGAGATTCCTGTGTAACACATGCTACTGGTAGGCAGAGGGTAAGAGGAATGGTGTATTCACCACTATGGACCTTTCAAAGCAGAAATCACTGGTAGCCCTAAGGAAAGTCACTTAAATGGGTAAGTGAAGACAATAACCCAGGCTGCAGTTCAAGAAAATGGAATATCTAGAGATTTCTTTGTTACTATATAAGGTACAAGTGGATGTTGCAGAGATGAGTGCCAATATCTAGTTTAGGAACTAGGCACATGTATACATGTGATATCAATGCTGAAGATATCTGTTAACAGTAACAAGGACTTAGGGAAGGTGAGCTCAGACAGAGCAGAAGTAGGCTGGCTTCCATGCTGAGACCAGGGCTTTTGCTTGGCAACAAGTTGTCCACACTTCATTGTTGTATGCAGAGAATTAAGGTTCACAGCTGGTGGAAGGTGGGGATGAGAAAGTTATGCTGGGAGTGTGAAGACAAGGAGTGAGCTGAGCCCTCGCACAGAATTAGCATGAAGAAGAGTATTTCCTAAGTTTTCTCAATTAAATTGGAAAATAGAAAGACATCTCCTAAAGGATGATGATAAATGTGAAATATGTAACTAAGGTGAAGAAACATTTGTTACAAAATTAAACTTTAAGGGACAGTGATCTTTTCAATAGTGGAATAAGTTATCCTTCCTGTTGCTCAGTTGCACTCCAAAGTATTGGGATTATCCTGGTAGGCACCAGGATGGTCCTGAACATGAAATATGGTAATTAAGAAAGAGCAGGTCAGACTCTGCTCAACAGTATATGGCTTGATATGCTTAACAACATTTAATCATTCCCTAAGAAGTGGACTTTCAGCATGAACACCAATCTTCAGAATCCAAACTTGAATAGATGTAGACACTCAAGTAAATACTTTGTTATGTGCAGAGTGTTCCCTGTGGAGAGCACAGGGATGCTACCAAAACTGACGCTGTGTGGCAATGAACATGTCTCAGTACTTTCTCTCCATCTGAGGTTTTGACATCCTGACAAGTAAAATGTTAGCTGCTGCTCAGTGAAGATGCAGAGATATCCTCACCTCAATTAATGTTTCCTAACAGCTCAAGACCCACACGGAGCTTCCATGCCAAGGGCAACATGGCTCAAACAACTCAGAAAGACAATTCCCATGAAATAACAGATGTGCACAGCAGCAGCCTAACAAGGCAGGGGTGAGCTGCCCACACACAGAACACAAGCCTGAAGCTCATATCTTGACTGGCTACTAGGAGAGTTCTGAGATGGGTTCCAGTCATACTTATCAATGACAATAAAAGTAGTTAACAATTTAAAATCACATCAATTCATAAAGGGACCTTAAACTACTAAAAAAATGTAATGGCCATGGAGGAACTTAGTGATTTTAGATGTCCCTAGATGGACTCCTGTATTCTTCATAACATTTCAAAACTCAGTCTTTCCTTGAAATAACATTGAAAGTTTTAAATAAAAAGCCGGACAATGGTGGCACATGCCTTTATTCCCAGTACTTGGGAGGCAGAGGCAGGCGGATCTCTGTGAGTTTGAGGCCAACCTGGGCTACAGAGTGAGTTCCAGGAAAGGTGCAAAGCTACACAGAGAAACCCTGTCTCGAAACACGCACACACAAAAACGTTTTTACTAAAAAAGTATAACCAAGCTACAAAAATGTTAAAATAAGAATTTTTGATAATGGTAACTGTTAATAATTTATATAGATGATAGGTGGAAGATAGATTAGACTGATATGTGATGGGTTAATGATGAGTAAAATAAATAAATCAGAATTATAGATGATAGAGAATATGGAATAGATGATACACACATTAAATTACAATAAAAAGATATAAAATCATTCATTTTAAAGGTATATGTGATAAATGATAATACAAGGGTAATACAGAAAATTGTGTAAAAATGAGTTATTCATTTCATACACTAAACAGCCTTTTTTGGACTTAGTAACTAAATAAATCAACAAAGTAAAGACTTAAATATTACATAAAGGGCTTACAGAAATTGTTAGTCTCTAAACAAACAAAAAATCCTTCACCATTGTCACTGCTTGAATGCTACATACTTTGGAATATTATTTTCTATGTAAAATCTACATGGTTCTTTGTATTCTTTCCTTTAGTGACATGTCAGACTTTACATAAAGAGGCAAAGAGGAAATAAGATACTTCAAAGAGATGAGAGAGTCATATCCAGTATGTGTCTCACATACTTACAAACTGGCTACAATTTGTTGAATACTGATAATAAATAATGCTGCACATTCCCAAATCCCAAACAAGGTTAACTTGCACAACTCTGCTAGGCTCAGAGCAGACAGCCCTATAGATACGACCCTTGCCTCCTACAAAGTGTTTCTCATCTAGATGGAGGTTAGCACCCAGGTGAACTGTTGAGTGTTGTAAAGGATTATCTGGGAAGGCAGCAAAGGACTAGGTAGAGAGAACAGAATGGATAGCACTGGAGTGAGTGACAGGCTCCAAAAAAGACAAGAACAAGCTGTGGCCAATGCTGTGGATGATCTGTATGGCAAATGTGTTGCTAATAAAACACTGATTGGCCAGTGGCTAGGCGGGACTAACAGAGAGAATAAAAAGAGAAGGAAGGTGGAAGGAGACGCTGCCAGACGCTGCCAGCCACCGCCAGGACAAGCAGCATGTAAAGATGCCGGTAAGCCACGAGCCATGTGGCAAGGTACAGAATTATAGAAATGGATTAATTTAAGATATAAGAAGAGTTAGCAAGAAGCCTGCCACGGCCATACAGTTTGTAAGCAATATCAGTCTCTGTGTTTACTTGGTTGGGTCTGAGTGGCTGTGGGACTGGCAGGTGAGAGAGATTTATCCTGACCGTGGGCCAGGCAGGAAAACTCTAGCTACAGGCCAAGTCATAGGAAAAGAGAGGTCGCAGAGGCATGAAGAAAATGCTTGGCCAGGAAATAGTCCTACTTTACTGTGACCTTAACATGAGCAACTAAGTGTCGAAATCGGGCAAGGGGAAAGATTAAACTAGACTTTAACACTACATTTTAAGCTATAGGCAATCTCTAAACTATTCATTATAATAATAACCTCAGACATATCAAGTAAAGTTCTTAGTTTCTGTTAACAGAATTAACTTTTAAAATCTATTGGGTATCAAGTTTAATGTCTCAGTTTCCCTATGAATGGCAATACTCTCTTAGGGACATACAGGCTACCCTCATTGAATTTGAGTAAAGTTATAAGCAGATGAAGGTATGTGAAAAAAAAATGCCAGGTTATTTATTCAAAATGTTGTTCAAGGATGAAAGATGCTCCCCTAAGCAGGAAATACAGACGGACAATTCTATAGAAGGAAACAGATGGTTCCATGGAAGGTGGGATGTGGACATGGGAGGTGATAGATGGACCCATGAGAGGTAGAGGATGCTCCAATAGGAGATGACAGATGGTCCTATGGAAGGTGACAGATGGTCTCATGGGAGGTGACAGATGATACCATGAGGGGTGAAAGATGGTTCCATGATAGGTGACAGATGGACCCATGGGAGGTGATAGATGCTTTCATGAGAGGGGAAGATATTTCCATAGGATGCGGCAGATGCTGTCTTGGGGGGATGCAGATGGGCCCATGGTAGGTGACGGGTGAGCCCATGGGAGGTGACAGGTGGGTCCATGGGAGGTAGCAGGTGAGCCCATTGGAGAAAGCAGATAGGCCCATGAGGACTTCAAGATGGTCTCATAGGAGGTGGCAGTTATATACTTGGGAGGTGACAGATGGTCCGTTGGGAGGTGAAAGATGATTCCATGGAAAGTAACAGGTGGGCCTATGGGAGTAGGCAGATGACCACATGGAAGGTCCATGGGAGGTGGCAGATGGTCCCTTGTTATGAGGCAGATGGTCCCTTGGTGTGTGGCAGATGGTTCCATGGGGGTTGATGGCAGAGGGTCCAATGGGAGATGATAGATAGTCCCACATGAGGTGGCAGATTGTCCCTTGGCATGTGGCAGATGGCTCCATGGGGGTTGATGGCAGAGGGTCCAATGGGAGATGACAGATAGTCCCACATGAGGTGGCAGAGGGTCCCATTAGATGTGGCAGATGGGCATGAGAGGCAGCAGATGGTATCAAGGGAGATGACAGATGGTCACACACGAGATGGAAGATGATGTCATTGGAGGTGGCAGATGGTCCCATGGAAAGGGGCAGATGGTCCTATGTGAAGTGACAGACTTGCCTATAGGAGGTAGAATATGGACATGGGAGGTGACAGACTTTCTTATAGGAGGTAGAATATGGACATGGGAGGTGACAGACTTTCCTATAGGAGGTAGAATATGGACATGGGAGGTGGCAGATGGCATGGTGGAAATAACAGTTTAAGACATAGTGAAAGTGTAACCAATAAATACAAAAATATATTTTGCCATCAATTCTTATTCATGAAATATTCTTGATTTAATATTTCAGATGTTAAAAAACAGAAAAATTGTTTGTGCTGGAACAACAGTCACCTTGAGGCCTAGTTTGTACATATGGCTCTTCAGATCCCCGTATTTCTGTTTTCTTTTACTTAGTGTTTAAGAGCAGCCTATGCTTAATCCCCTTCACTCTAAACATTTCTTCCTGCTGAATGCCCCACCCATTCCTTCTCTGCACTGCTATTCCATGGGCCACATAGACTGTCATAGACCCACCTCTACAGAACTGAAGTTCTTCTGCTGAATACCACCCCCAACATCACAGCCTCAGTTTACACGAATGTCCTCTATTCAAAGGACCAATCTTGACAGGAATGACCTTAGGCTACCACTTACTAACTGTGAGGGCTTCCTGTTCATGAATCAGGAAGTATGCCTCTAAGGGCAGGGAGGAAATGCTGAAATGCCAAAGAAGGAAAAAAAATGGTGATGTGAAATTTTCAACTGTGCTATTGTGTAAAGTTTTGTATTTTTCAGATGCTGGAGGTTTGAATATCATCCTTCAAAGAAATTGGATTTCTGAAAAAGAAAATCTCTTCCTCGTGACTATGGTCCTACACAGCACTTAGAGAAATGCCTGACAGATTTGCAGAGAATGCTCAATTCTTCCTGCACATCTTCTACTTAAAGAGGTTTAAGTTACTCAGAAATTTGGCTTTGTGCCTTTACAGTCATTTATGCAGAAAGAGAGCAAGCATAGGAAACAGGAAACCGGCTCTCGGCACAGACCAAGCACACAGAGGCAATTCTCCAGACACTTTACAAGAAGAGGAATGGATCTTAATTTCACATGCTTTAAAGTCACTTTGGATTGTATTTTGGAGCTGATTGTTTGAACTACATCTTTGGTAACTTCTATTCCTTCTCAGAGCACTTGCTTCTGGGAGAGAAGTAAAATGTGTAGTTTGAAAGTATAGTTCATGATGATTCGTAGTATGATTTGTGGTGCTCAACAGAATGCACTGAATGGGAATTATAGACCGCTTTGTTGGATTCCCGTCATATCCACCTGATTCTTACCTCTGCATCCTCATACTGTAATATGAGATATGTACATACTTTTATGAAATGTGTTTATATATTTCTCTACCCAATCACTAATTTTACTAAAATTCCAAGATTTTATTCAAATCGTCTTTCTCCTGAAGCACCAAAGAGCACACACTTCCTCAGATATGTACAGTTGGAGTCCGCTGAACTCAGAGGTTGTGCCAAAGAGCCCTAATTTGGTTGCACATTTGACATGTGTCCGCACCCCACCCCAAACCCCAGATTTAACCTTATCTAAAACAGTTCATGCATAGAAATGCTCTGTAGTAAACTTAAAGCTTATGATTTTAGTTTACATAAGATGAAGCCATGTAACGTCTGTAATTTCTATGCTCAGACACGCTAACATTTCCATCACAGCAAAGACTGAAGAAATTCAAACATCTCTGATTGAAGAAATCAAAGTGAGATGCTCATCAAGCTGACAGGAATGGCAGTCTAGTTGTAGCAACAACAAAATGAGAGCATCGTGGCCTGGGGTACATAAGAAAAGGCACCGCATGCTTAGCATAAATTTAAGAGACAAGTTAGAACCCACATAAATGATAACCTTCCCCACTGCCGACTGTTTCCAGTCTAGCTCTTTATGACCTTGACAAAGGAGGATCTTTGCATCTTCTTTCCTTTACTATATTATACCTCAATTTATGTAAGTAAAGGGGCCTTTAATTAAGGTGAAGTGTATGTTCAAATTCTAGAGGATTCCCAGTGCACTGTCACACAATGTACTGGTTTGTCACGGTAGGTAATTTATCAGTGTAAAATGTCCCATTTTAGACTGACAGTATTTTCTGAGATCTGTGCTCTTAAAGTTTTGGTTGGAAACAAACATTGCTGTTTCCTGATCGTGGAGGATTAAAATGCTATTGGTCATTTCAGAGTTGTATGGGACTACTGATTCCATAAAATGATTTCTTAAGGAAACATAGAGGTCAATAGTAATGGCATTGTCAGCAACTTGACTCTCAATAAAACCGTCATTTTCATGTAATTCACCAGTCTCAAATAAGTATTTTCAGATGGAAGCTGTCGGAACACGTATAGGTTTCTGATCGAGAATTGACTAGAGCTTTGGATGGAAGAGGGAGGGTTCCAGCAAACAGAAGCATTCATTACATAGCATTGGAGGACCAATGCATGCATTTGGACAGATGACTGTCCATCCCCTTGGAACATTTCAATGTGTGAGGTGTCCATGGTCATCAGAGGTCAGATGAAACAAGAGCCAAACTCAAAACAGGGCAGATGGCTTCTCCAAGAAACAGATTTAAGAGCACAGATTTGCCTTAAGCTAGACAGGGTTTGTGAACAAGATTTTCGATGGTCCTTTTAGCTTATTTGTTCTCTCATCTATAAAATTCTAATAGTATAAAGATTAAACTGAAATCATGCCTATAAATATTTAACACTGTCAAATTCCCCATAGTAATTCACATTTGTGTTATTATTACGTACATTAATATTATGAGGAAAAATGAACTAAATAGAAATGGGAATGGCATCACCAATTTGGTTCTATTTAGAAGAAAAACATGAATGTGGGTAGCAAATATGAAGACATCTACAAAGATGTCAGATCATGGTGGCAAGGCATGCATTTAACATGCCCATGTTGAGAAAAAAATGTGGGAATGAAGTAATTTTTAAAAATTGAAGTTCTAAGAAGATTTTAAATATTTAAAAGATCTAGACACTTCCTGTTCTTATCTTTGACATAATAGCAAACAGTTCAGATGAAAACAAAAATAATCTTCTCTCAGTATTTTGAATTATTTTATGTTTCAAATTTTATTTCAATAAAGCTAAAATTCTATTGTGTTTAATTTTCACTCCTGGAGTCATTCCAAACACTTTTAAGAATTGTAAGTAAAAGGATGTAGTTTTGAGTCTTCTTGCATGGTTTTGGTTTGTGTGTGTGTGTGTGTGTGTGTGTGTGTGTGTGTGTGTGTGTGTTTATCCTCTCACTAGATTTGTTGATATGTCCCTACATGCAATGCAGCAGAGATCTTTGCTGATGCTACTGTAATTATATGGAGACAGTCTCATATATCATTTCTTTGTATTTAATGTGTAATACTTGAGGTGTAACAGATTTTAATCAATGATTTTCAAATATACAATAAAATTATCCACATAAATTTGCAGAGATAGTTTCTTTTATTATGACTTGTATATTTATATTCTCTCTCTCTCTCTCTCTCTCTCTCTCTCTCTCTCTCTCTCTCTCTCTCTCTCTCTCTCTCTCTCTCTTTCTCAGTGTGTATGAGACATGTGTGTATACACAGGTATACATGTGGAGGCCAGAGGTCAACATTGAGTGTCTCTTTCTGTCTCTGTCATTTCCCCCTTCTTCAAGGTATCATTTTTTGTATTCTTTAAGGATAGACTATTCTTGTCTGTTTTGAATATACTGACAATAGCACACTACAGTGGTGTTTCTATGCATGTGGAGGGGTGGACGTGGTCAGTATTTTATTGGCTGTATCAAGCTATTTTCTTACAGGATGATGTGGAAGAACTATTTATATTTGTTTGGTGGTGAGAAACACCAAGTATGACATATGCTTCTGCATCCTTTTGATGATAGTCATTTGGATTTTTGGAGTCCTGAAGTGGTTGAGAGTATATAGGGATTTTTGTTCAATTATGATGACTATCTACCTCACAGAAAAATTTCCAGATTGTAGCATAGTGACCAATTTAAATTTAGCAGATAACACCAAAGAGTTTTCAAAAGTGGTTCTACACTACAGAAGGAGTCTGAAAACCCCAGGTGACTCATGGCAAGTACCCGAGGCTGCTTATCTTTCATATTGACCATCTCATGGGAGTATAGTGGTTCTCATTTCTAGCTTTGAATTGCATTTTTCCAAATTGAATGCCTTTTGTAAGTTCACTGCCCACTGGAATAGTGTACTTGGGAATTCTAGAGCCTATATTTCTCTTTGCTCCAGGGATTGTCTACCATGTTCATTTGATTAGATGCTTTGTGTAGGATGACCTGGAAGCCCTGTGAATTGTTATCTTGCCATTTGCATTATGTATTTTGATGACCATTTAAAATTTTCATATGCAACAATGCATTGTTTCCATCGTGGCTATTGCTGTTTTTAACTTACAAGGTTTCATTGTTATTCAAATGTATGAAAGTATTCCCATATTGTATCTTTCAGAAATCTTACTAAGGCAAAATGTTACTTGAACTTTCTTTCTTTTCTTTTTTCTTTCTCTATTTCTTTCTTTCTTTCTTTCTTTCTTTCTTTCTTTCTTTCTTTCTTTCTTTCTTTCTTTCTTTCTTTCTTTCTTTCTTTCTTTCTTTTCTTTCTTCCTTCCTTCCTTCCTTCCTTCCTTCCTTCCTTCCTTCCTTCCTTCCTTCCTTCCTTTCCTTCTCCCTCCCTCCCTCCCCCCCTCTCTCTCTTTCTTTTTTCCCTCACTCCCTCCTCCTTCTCCTATTTGTACACTGTAAGAAAGAGGCCATTGAAGACCAGAAGTGTTCGACACAATAAGTGCTTTCCCTGCAGAAATGAAACATCCTATATCAAAGTCCATAGGTACAAGTAAAACAGTTCATCTGAGGAGCTAAAACAGAGTTTGAAACAGGGAAGGATATTGTTGAAGAAATGATGATGGCTGCATTGAGTCATAAATTCCTGTCATGTATTTAGAATTCATGCCAAGAGAAAGCAGAAACCTCCATCTATTGAAAGGTTTACCCTGACCTATTCTGGTGTGGGTTTTATAGGACAATTAGGCACAGAGTAGAAAGGACCAATTGACAGATGCATGTCAGAAGGACAATTGCATCCTGAACTAGTGAGGGGTTGTGAGTACCAAGATGTGAGAAGCATTTCAGCCTTGATTCAAGGCTTTTCCTACTCTCCATGCTTCGTCTGGCCTTTTAACAAAATGTCATTTGTTAAGAGATAAATTAGGGTACACTTCACTGCCTGGAGTTATTTTAGACCATTGAAGAAAACTTTAAAAGACATTTCTTAACATCAAATTGTAATTGTACTACTGGAATTAAAAATCTGGCAGTTATATTGTCTTTGATGAATTCACTGTAAGATGGGAGGTGCCAAGACTTTATTCAGTGTGCAAAATCCTACTCATAATGGAGTGGTCTGTAGTTTTCAGTTATTTTATTATTAAGGTTTAGTAAAGATTGCCAACAGGGGATTATTGATTGGGTCGCACACAATCCACATATTCAGCATCTTACTGTACATATGTTTATCATATTCTGCTACATGAGAAATAAACATAATAGAAGTCAAGTGTCACATCTTGGTGTAAAAAAGCATCTTGCCTTGTCCTTTGCTTACCCTTGCATATTTTTACTGAAAATGCTCACATATTTCTATTTATATACTTCTGCTTTTCACACATATTTACTTTAATGAAAACTAATTTACTATATGTAGGTATTCAAATTCTTAGTCAGAAAGTCACATCAATCATTATATATATATATATTGGCCAATGCAAATGCACACAATATTTAATAACTACTAAAGGAAAAATAATAGATGAAATGAATTGATATAACCATATTAATTGAATTATTATAGAATGTTAATCATCATTAGTGTCAACTGGATATTTTAATGTCAATTTTCTTAATTTCACAGCAATCCTATTCTGCATTTCTCAAATAACAATATAGGGCTTAGTAATATTTAATAACTAGGACACAATTGTCAAATCAATGAATTGTGATGCCAGTATGCTGCCTTGGGTAAGCTTACAAACAATTGTATGGATTTGTGTCCAGACATTAATTAGCTTTCTCCAAGATTCTACCAGTTGTGGTGTATGTTTTTATACATTTCTATTTAATTCTCAACTATCCCTACTCTAAATGGAATTCTATAGGTATTCTATTTTATTTTATCTCATAGAATGTTTCTAATTGTGTTATATCCTTGAATGACTAACAACTAACCTGTCACCATAAAAGATTGACAGCATCATTTTCCTTTGCAAACAATTTATCTTGGGCTTTCTCATTACACATTTAAATTAACTTATAAAGGGGGCTCCTGAAGGTATTCCATTTGGGGATAGTCAGGCTTCATTTCTCACAGAAATGGGAATAAGTAATGAGATAAAGAGAAAACTATTCAGGTAGATGGCAGGTAAAGTACCTACTGTGCAAGCATGACTACCTATGTAAGCATGAGGACCTAAGATTTATTACCAACATTCCAGTAAAAGCCAGTTGTAAACCTAGCCTTGGAAGGTAGAAACAGTCTAGCCTATAAAAAAAAAATACCATGGGGAGTAACTAAGGACATTGACATTGACCTAAGACCTGACGTTGACCTATGACCTTCACATACACACACATTCACGTGTATCTGCTTGTGCACATGCACACATATAATCACACACAAAGGGAAAAAAATCTTCATTAGGTGCTTTGCAGTTTAAATAGTAATACCAAACTTACTCCTGCCTTAAAAGTGCTGATGATGTCATTGAAATGTATAATCTGTACATTAAATGTAAGTATTAATAATACTCTGGTTTTGAAGTTGAAATTGCATTGATACCTTAAGAAAGACAACCATGAAGCTGACATGATATGCAATGAATGAGATAAGAGAAAATTGTATAAAATTTTGCAATTACTGTGATTTCTCATCTCTCATAGATCTAGACCCAGGTATTCAGGAAGTTTGTAGCTGTTAAAAACCTCATCCTTATAAAACATAAAAATAGAGGACATATTTCAGATCATTGGGAGTACAAACCAAGACATCCTGCTAACAATATATTCCTGACCCTGCCTCCTATTACACAGGTCAATTGATCTGGAGTGACTTTGTGAGACTTCAGGATGAATATAGCTGCACTTCTTGGACACTCTGGGCTTCTCTCTATGGATGAAGGTCAGAACTGCGCAGAGAAATGTCTACCTAAACTATCGCACTAAGAGGGATGACATAATAATACTGCAGTGATAACAATGTTGCAAGAACCTTGAGTGAGTATCACATCTTCTACTGAAACTACAAAGCATTCTCTACTGAAACTAATAGTACCACAGGCAGCCAAAATAGTACACACAGCTTATAAAAAAGAATCTAAATAAATTATACTTCTGAAGAAAGAAAGGATCTAAAAATATATTTCTGTATGTTTCTTATTGGAGACAATTTACTGATGAAGAAACAACTGTAGAGACATGAACACACTCTCAGATGTTACCAAAACAACAAATGATGAGTAAATAAATCAATTACCTCACAATAGTGAGAAAATTGGAGCAGATGTGGGTTAAGGGTTACTAGGAAATTTCAGTTTATCTTTCTCCTTATCTACATCTGGTTTTCAAAATAATGCAAGACTTTTCCTGAAAAATGAAGCTGGTTTGAAACAGTATTACAATTCTTGGGTCAGAAGAAATTGGCTATTCCATTTCAAACACACATCAGACGAGTTGCCAGACATGATGTTCCATGATGAAAACAAACCCTGGCTCTATCATCAATGAATCTGTTATCAGGAAATAAAGAAACCAAAACCACGAGCGGTTCATTTTGACAAGCAGAGGAGTATAAAATGTGAATATAAAGCCGGGTGGGTAGCTGGCACACTATTGGAAGAGTGGCCCCAGAACACACAGGTTGAAAAGCATCCTGTACTATAGACAGTGTGTTAAGTAAATGAGGAGAACAGAATTCCACAGATACAAAAACGGCCGGGCAAATGTAGGCAACCGTGAAAGGTCACAGATATCCTTGAAGCAGATATCTCGAATGCAGTTTTGCATTCTTTTAGCAGAGAAGCAGGGGAGAGCTGAGAATAAGCCAGGGATCAGCAAGGACCAGACACAGGAGCTAGCCTGTGAAAGAAGGGAAACATGGATGGTGCTACACTGTGAGTGAGTTGCTATGGCAATGCGGCTGAGGGGTTTCCGCCTCACTCTGTGTCTTATCTCTCTGAGATGTACCTTCAGTCTTGCTGCCAGAGCCCACTGTTGACCAACGGGTTACTCTTCCATTCTCTGCCTTCTGAGACTCGCTAGAATGTGAAATTTCCTATTAGTTTGTTTTAGTGTTTCTCTTCTTTTTCTGCTTCCCCGACCCCCATCGTCAGAGTTTTATCTGAGCTATCCAGAGTGTCCCTGGGATCTTTATTTATCTCTTTATTCACTCGTGGACTTAGGTGCCCATTTGTTAGATTTCAAGGTGTTGAGGCATGAACCTAGGGCCTAACGTGTGCAAGGCACTGTAATAGCTCAGTGTATGTCCATGCCTCCTTTTACTTTTTGTGTGAGACAAGGGTTCACTATCTTGCTTGGGCTTTGAGCTCACTCACTCTGTAATCCAAGCAAGCCTTGACCTTGTGATATCTGCTTCCCTTTTCTTCCTAAGTGTCTGGATTAGAGGACTGTGTCACCAGCCTTGTCTCTCATCATTTATTTTGGCAATTTTCATAGTAATTATATCCCCTTAATTAAAGTGTAATCTCTCTTATTTCAGGAATCTTTGTATGAATTTTAAGACATTATCATCCCTGAATAAGCTAGAATAAAGACTCCGTGTGTGAGAGGGAGTGTGGTGATATTTTATCTGTGTCCCCAATAAAATTTATCTGAGATTCAGAGGAAAAAGCCAGCCACTATATTCAACATAGAAGTCAGGCAATGGTAGCACACCCCTTTAATTCTTTCTCTTGGAAGGCAGAGATCCATCTGGATCTCTGTGAGTTCAAGGCCACACTGGGAACAGAGCCAGGCATGGTGGCACATACCTTAAATTTCAACACTAGTTAACCATGGAGGTCTGGAGGTCTGTACAGACAGACAGAAAGTGACAGACCTGGGCAGGGAGAGGAAGTGATGTAGCTGGACAGAGAGAGCAAATGATATAGCATAACAGAAAGGCATATAGGCATAGGTATACAAGAAGTAGGTCTCTTTGGAGACTGAGGTGTCGGTGAGGTGAGGTTAGCTTGTGACTTTTCCTATTCCTCTGATCTCTCAGGTTTTCGCCCCTATATCTGGCTCTGGGTTTTTATTTAATAAGACCATTTAGCAATTTGTCTACAAGGGGGAGGGGCATGGGTAGGTGGGGGCAGTGGGAGAGCTCATCTGGCTGGCTAAAGTTGTCATGGCTTGAATATGAAATGTCTCCCATAGATTTATGACTGGAGTGCTTGGCACCCAGCAATTGGTTCTTGTAGTAGGACAGGAATTTGAAAAAAGCATTCCTTAATATCTAAAACTTATATATAAAGAGATGGAGAAACAGCACTAGGGTGGGGGAGGCCTGGCTGTGCGGACCCCACTTTTTCCATTCAACCATTAACCACACAAAGATCCTGCAAGAGGTGTAGTATCCCAATTTCTTGGGATTAACAAATATGGGAGTATTATGTTTACTTGTGGACAGTTCTATATGACCCATCTTTAGCTGTTCTGCAGCTAATTCATGTAGGACTAACAGCTTGGGGAGGCCACTATTCCACCCATATTTCTTGATCTGAGTGCCACAGCAATGGAATGGGGCTAGGGGACTTAATCATGGTGGATCTCATGGGGACAGTGGCCCTTAGAATTAGGGGGTGCAGATCTCATGCAGGGTTGTGGACCTTAACACCTGCCTTTTTATGGACCTGGATGTCATTAAAAAAAAGGCCCTGTCATCTGTAGTTAGGACAACACCCATATCCTCCAAAATATTTCTGCCCCACGGGTTCCTAAATACAGTGGAAATGATGGGATGAATGGCCTCCCGATTGCCATGAAGTTCCTTCCAATGGACGGGTTGGGTGGTCATCTGAGAATGTTATTGGCCTCCCACATCATTAATGGGGGGGGGGCTGGGTTTAAATTTCCAATGAGGGAAGCGAAGCACCCCAGTCTTGGTTAAAATGGTAGCATCCGCACCCATGTCAACCAAACTTTTGACAGCTTGTCCATCAAAACAGACAGTTAGCATTGGGGAGTGTGGAAAAATTATCATTGTCCAATAGATTTTTGGATTACCAGAGCCTCCTCTTACTAGCAGCACTGAGGAGCACCCTGTCTGGAGTTTAAAGGGGCTGGTGTTTCAGCACGCTTTGACCTGCAGTCCTTTGCCCAATGAAACCCCTTATTGCATCTGGGGCATCAGGTCCCAGATGGCCTGGTGTGCCACATCTCCAGCAAGTTCTATTTATCTTGGGGGCCTTGGGGGTGTCATTAGCACGCTGCCTGTCAGCAATGAGAGTGTCCAGGGAGGCGGTAAGAGGGACGATGGGACTTGTACTGGGGTCAAGATCTCTGGGGGCCTGCACCCATTTGTGTATGTCATCATTTCAAACAGCTGCAGCAGCATTATGGGTTTGGGTATTGAGCTTCTCCCAAGTCAGTTGTTTAATCAACATATCTCTAGTGGGGCCTACAGCCACTCTGCACTCTACTGCCTCATTGACACAGGCCAGGAAAATGGTGAAGAGCTCCCCTGGCTGTTAGATAAGATTGGGAAAGTAAGCTACAGGGAGTAGAGACTCTGAGAGCCTTGAGGGCCAGGTCCAGGCTAAAAGGGTGGATATGTAGTAGGACAGGCCCATAGGGTTGAGGAAATTGTCTCAAACCAGTTGCCAAGGCATGCACATAACATACTTCCTTATGTGCCAACCTGGAGTCTGCCCAAGGGCCTAGCAACAGGCACTGTCAGAGTTCCTGATTGATGTCAGGGTTTCTGATCATGCCTAGCCAATGAGGAACAACCACACAATGCCAACAGATTGGGACACAGCTTGGGTGCTGGGAGGAGGGTATATAAGGCCTTCCCCTTTATTGAATAAATGAATCTGCTGTTCATCTTCAACTGATTCCAGGTGTCTGTGTCATTGATGCTGCGCCTTCTCAATCCCTCCCCGAAGGGAACTGTTAGGATCCTGCAACATTGAGAGCTGTTACGGTCAAGCAGCTGGCTCTTTGTGCTAAATTTTGGAAACTGTGGGGGGGGGGGAATACTGGGGCATGCTTGTGTCTTTAGGGCCCATTCCTCCCTCTGCTTCATGTCCACCATGGGGACCCCCATGCACTCTCACCAGCAGTGCATTTGATAATGACCTTCCAAGGCATTCTTCACTGGATTATTGCATCTGGCTATGGCTCTGCCTCAACTGGACCAGATTCAATGGAACTCAGCAATCATGACTGATTTTAAAACCATGAACCCAAATCGATCTTCTCCTTCTGCTCTGATAAACAATTCCCATTTTTTTTTGTCATACAGTAAACAGTGGCTTGAGCATTTCAAAGCAGCTAATAATAGGAGTTTGCATAAACCCATCACAAAGAAATGGTGAATGTTTGAGACAAGAGATATCCTGACCTCAGTATCACATATTGTATTCACATATTTGAGCATTATATTGTGTTTTAATAAATGTGTGACTGCATTATAAATCCAGTAAAAATGACCAGATATTTAAACCTGGTTTACAAACATCTTCTTTCACCCCTTTCCCCACAAAAGAATAATGTAGAGAAAAGCAAATGGACCACATGAATGTAACTCTCCTGTACATTTATCTCTAATTAGAATTTTTAAGTAGTGATATCCTTTGCAAATATATTCTATGTTATCTGAAATTTAAGCACATCCACCAAATTAAGTGTCCATTCATTCATTCTTTCTTTTTTGTGGTAAATAAAGTACTACATAGTTGGCTTGAATATCTGTCACTTACTCCTTTATTCTTTAATGCATTTAATTTATGTTTTTGTTAGTCACTAAACCTACTTATGCTACAAAATACATGCTATTAGAAGCCTCCATTTTGTTTCCTCAAAGGTGGCTATAGGGATAATAATGTTGCTACCAAATATAATAGTATCTGCATTTTATTTGTGTGATTAAGTTGCAGAGCACCTAGCTGTATGCCTAGCATGGACAAATGCACAGGAGATCCTAGTAGTTAGTGACAGTTCCTAATTGTGTGTCACATACTGAATAAATAGAGCGACTGGCATTGTTATCGACAGGACCACACAGCAAGGGCCTGGGTGGCCTTTTTCCCTCTCATTCAACAACACAGATGGATGTTGCCAGCTCACTCCGGAGGGGGATGGTGAGGCAATTTTTCATAAACACATATAGGAAATCTGCTTTCATGGTGACAAGACCTTGTCTCTAAAGGCTGCAAACATGGAGAAATCAATACCTGGCACTGGACAAGTAGCATGATAGATCTGCTACTTTCAGAATTAATCCTGTTTAGTTTAATGTTATTTAACAGCAGTGACAATTTCTTTCTCTCTTCTGGTTAGATTTCTTAGTTGGATGTTCTTTGGTCAAGATGGTGTGACCCACTATACACAACACTAGAATGGTAACACACTGACTTAGTGTATTCATTATCCACTGATGTCTGCAGAAAACAGCAATGTCTGTAATAACCATAGATCAGACTTCAGTTCAAGTGTCAGAAGGATTTTGAATTAGCCTTCTTTCATAGATCTTATTTGTACCTACTTCATCTAACAGCATGGAAGTGCTGTTCTCCTAACTGGCACTCAAGCAATGGCCAGGCAGGACCAGAATGAAGTGCCCACTCAGGCAGTAAGCAATGGAAAACAGAGCAAGAGGGCTTATCTCTCTTCCCATTTAATGATTCAATTTCTCATTCTCTATGTCTACCACCTAATTATTTCATTTCAAACATTTGATGAGCAATGGGGTGGATGGAACCTGTAATCCAAACCAGAATGCTTTTGTGAGTGGAAGGATGCTTTACGAACACAACCTGTTTTGGGGAAACGAATACATATGGTCATTTGCATGTAAGGGACTGCACCTTAGGATTTGGCAGTGTGACAGCAGCATATTTGGTGATGCCCAGGTATCTTTTGAGCCTTCACATATTTTCCCATTGGGTTGTTACACTTGCCTGTTGCCGCCTCCTGAATTGCTGCACCCTAGGGGGCATTAACCATCATAGTTGGTCCACAGAGCATCTCAAGAGTGCCACTGATGGCATAGCTTATTCCCAAGAGAATGAAAAATGCCTCTCCTCTGCTATTTTAAATCATCACAAAATAATATTGGGGCAGTGTGGCAGCGTGGGGAGGCTCTGACTCTATATCCTTTGGAAGTGTGCCTGAGTTTCCTGATGAACTCTTTAAGACATGGAAACCAACAAATGTGCAAATTCAACATGTGAAAAGAAGTTGAAAACTGTCACCTTAGGTTTCTTCCTGTCATGGACACCCATTCCAAGGACTGCAGAAGGAGAAAAATACACAGAAGTAAAAGTCTCTTTGTTGCTGCCCTGAAGATAGCTGAAGAGCTATGGGATCAGGGAGAGACACAGACACGGTCCCACATTCCTATATCTGTGATCTGTAGCTAACCTTTCCATATTAATGAATGCAAGGAATAACTTCCTTAACTAGCGGTTCAACTCAAAGTATCTTTATATTTTTTTTTTAAAACTGTTTTACTAATTAAATTTTTTTTTTTTTTTTGGTTTTTCGAGACAGGGTTTCTCTGTGTAGCTTTGCGCCTTTCCTGGAACTCACTTGGTAGCCCAGGCTGGCCTCGAACTCACAGAGATCCGCCTGCCTCTGCCTCCCGAGTGCTGGGATTAAAGGCGTGCGCCACCAACGCCCAGCGTATCTTTATATTTAATAATTATGCAATTTACTGGCATGAGGAATTGGTTTGATTGTTATGGTTAAACATTAGTGCTAACATCTTGAACTGTGGGCACAGCTGACTTGATTTTAATAACATAATGCCGGGTATGACAATAACCACAGTGGCATTAGAGTCTTTTTCACTTCAATATTCTCTAATTTTGCAATCTATCATAGTTTAATTTCTAGAGTTCTTATGACTATTATTTGAATTTCTGTGATGTCTAACTCGTTTGGGCCCTTTTGCCTCTTATTATAAGAATAAACACTAAACACTATTGAACTCTGACATGCCCATGAATGTTTCATGCCCACACTGTCAGTGGAATTGGTTTGCTGAAGCACTAAGAATTCAGTGTAGAGAATATGAAAATGCACGATTTTCTCTTTCAAAAGGCACCTTAAGATCACCCAATATTTCTTTCTTGCAATGCAATACAAAGGTCTTCAAGAATCCTGTCTGCATCACCCAGACCCTGACAGCTGGACAAAGCAAAGAAATGGAATGGAAACCATGCTAGGCACATAGGCTAACAAGAATGACCTGCTATCCAAGCACACACAAAATCATTTTGAAGCTCATTATTTTAAGCATAGACTTGGGCATCATTTAGAATATATAACAGTTGAGATAAATAATTAGGAATTGAGAAGTAAGGGCATACTATAATAATGAAAGTTGAAATTGCACCTGAGGGTGTGTTGTAATGATGGAAGAGACAGACACTGAGGAAAGAAAACACATTTTAGGTAGAGTTGCTATAACATGGCTTTGAACGTGTTGCACTGCTATCGATAATATACTTGAAAACATCCTACTTATGCCAAAGGACAGGAAGAATTCCATTTATTCTTACAACTCCAGGAGGTCAAGGCTACTGAATGATACTTGTAGCATTGTTTTCAATGGGACCTTGAGGGTAAAATGCTGAGTGGGGGAAGATGGAGCGGGAGCTCAGCAGTTAGTGTGGCTGTGAGTCTCCCATATGGATGCTAGGAGACAAACTCTGGTACACCACACAAGCGTCCTTACCAGGAGATACATGTCCACCTGCAACTCAAGCCCCAGGGAATTCAACCCCTCTGGTCTCCACCCGTACCTGTATGGACGAGCACATACCCACACAAACACACACAGGTAAAACTAAAATGATTTATTTCTCTGCTAAGAGAGAGAAAGAATTAGGCTCAGCTATTATGAAGAGCAACTTGTGAACAGGAACTGAGGCAGCATTATGAAACTTGTAGAACATTAACACAGAATTGTTGTATGGTATTTTGTTTGTGCTCTGACAGATAAAGCTTGCCTGGAGATCAGAGGGCAGAGCTAGCCACAAGTTAACCATAGAGGCCAGGCAGTGGTAGCACGCACCTTTAATCCCAACACTTGGGAGGAGGAAGCAGCAATTCAAGGCCACCCTGGGCTACCTGAAATTGAACCAGTCTAAAAGAGAAACTGGGCAGTGGTGGTGCATGCCTTTAATTCCAGCACTAGGGAGGTGGAGACAGAAATATAAGGCAGGTGGAGACAGGATCTCGGCACCCCATTGTGTAACATGAATTTCTAAAGGTTTTATCCTAAAAATCCCAGTGCCATGGAGTAAATGCAGAAAGATCAGAGAGACAAAGGAACAAGCCACCTTGCCAACTCCATGAATCCTCTGACTGAATGTCTCTGAAGCTCTTCAGCCAAAAAGGGCTTCCTCAGCTGAAAAGCCTTCAGCTGAAAATGCCTCTAGCTGAAAGGAACACTTCTGCTAAAAAAAAGCCTCTGGTTCCTGTCTCCTCAGGCCTTATATACCTTTCTCTGACCAGCCATCACTTCCTGGGATTAAAGGTGTGTGTGCTTCCCAGTACTAGATTAAAGGTGTGTACCACCACTGCCTGGCTCTGTTTTCTTTCTTAGACTAAGCCAATCTCATGTAGTCTAGGCTGGCTTTGAACTCACAGAGATTCAGATGGATCTTTGCCTTCCAAGTACTAGGATTAAAGGTGTGTGCCACCACTGCCTGGCCTCTATGTTTAATCTAGTGGCTTGTTCTGTTCTCTAATCTTCAGGTAGATTTTATTAGGGTACACAATGAATCACCACACCATTCAGTGTGAGGATTCATAGAGGTAAGAAGTTTCTAGTGGCTTCTGTTTGGTTTCTCTGATCTTTCAGCTTTTACCTTGATATCTGACTCCTGGTTTAATTAATAAGACTAATTAGGATCACGGTTCACAGAATCTTATTGATTGATGGGAGAGCTATGGGCCTAAATGAAAAATAAACTGGAGAGAATTATCCGTGCTGTGATACATTGTATCACAAGTCATTACTTTGATTTAGCATAACTGAAACAATTATAGATGGGTATTTTAAATGAACTTTGAACTTCACTATGCAGAGAAACATTTGATATTCTGTGTATAAATGGAAATATAATTGATGTATGATGGAAAATGCGGTGTAATGAAACTATCTTTCAGTCTTTATATCAAGCTGTAAGGAGACTAATGTTATGTCTGTAGGTATAGGGTATTCTCTCCCTCGGTGTACTGAAATAAAGCTACAATTACTTGCTTAGAGTTTATTGTATAGAATTCATTCCATTTGGCATGTTTTCCTGTACATAGTTGGTTATAAGGAAATGGAGTTTCAAGTACATTAGTAGGATTAATTTAAAGTTCATTTAACTTTATAACCAATAACATATTCAATACAAATTTTTTTTGAGATCTAGTTATAGGCATTTTTTTCCTTAACATTGAGGATAGAGTAGAAGAGGGGAAATTTTGAATATTACAGGATTGTCCTGAATGGAATGAGTGTGCACATGTTTGTGTTCGTGCGTGCGTGCGTGCGTGCATGCATGCGTGTGTGTGTGTGTGTGTGTGTGTGTGTGTGTGTGTGTGCATGAGTGTCTGTGTTTGAAGTTGATATATGTGTTCTTGTGTACAGCTGTATTCTCATATGTTGAGCCCTGAGGTAAGTGTTAGGTGTCTTCTATCACTTCCATCATATTTTTCAAAACAGGGATTCTTACTGAACCTAGAGCTCACTGTCTGGCTAGACTCTCTGCCTACTGAACTCTGGAGATCTTTCAGGTCTCCACCACACCCTGGGAAAAGGTTACAACATGTGCTACTATATCTGATTTTTACATAGGTCCTGGGGATTCAAACTCAGGTCTCCACGCTTGCAGAGCAAGAACTTTAGCCACTGAGCCATCCCACCATCCCCATGATATTTTTTCCCCATTTTCTTTTACCTTTACTTTGTTCATGTGTGCTGATCAAAGGGCCACTTACTGGCAGTGGTTCTCTCCTTCAATGTGGCATAGAACACAAGTCAACAACCTTGGTGGCAAGTGTCTTTCTTGACCATCTATGGCTCGTCATTCTGGTTTTTAATACTAGCATAGTGAAATGTTATTTGGATTGCTGGAGCATGATAATTCTTTCCCGGTGTGGCTTTGTGGCTTTCTCAAAATTGAAGTAACAAATTGAGATAGAATCTAGGTCAGTTAACATGTCAATATTCTAGAGACCATGGAAGATTTTATAACCCAGTATGCATTTTAGCTCAATAAAATCAGTATCTGTTCAAACCAACCAGTAACATGCCTAGACACTTTACAATGGAAAACCTTGTGGATCCCTTGATACAACTCCAAGTGCATTGTAACACATTAAGTATATATCATCAGTTTGTCTTCTGTTCTATCAGTAACTTTTTATTTGTGTTGAAGCATTTGATATTAAAATTAGAAAACAAATTTTTTCCTTATGCTTAAATGATACTATGTAAGGTTATCAAAAAGGTTAAACTTTCTCTCTCAAGTCCACTGTATTTTAACTTAATGATCTTGACTTAAGTCACATCATTATATTGTTATTTTGGTATCAGAAGGACCAGACCACACACTCTAACACTCTAATTCTGCACAATTTGCTTATCAATGAACCAGCATGGGATAGCTCACAGAATCAAGGCTTAGAAATAGAGACTGTCTAATAGAGAGACTCCATTTTTCTCATAAGAAACACTGAGCACTTAGCTTCACCTCTCATCCTCAAGTTATGTTTTCTTTCACAACTTCACAGCTACACAGGGCATAGAAAGAACAATGTCAGACAGCCTAAAAGTGGAACACAGCCCTGTGATCAGAGTAGAAGATTTCATTTGTGAGAAAGGTGCCAGATGTCCCGTGAAGTGGACTGTCTGTCACACATATTTCTGGTGTCTGTGAATAGCATCTGCCGACAGTACTCGGGGCTAATGCAAAACCAGAGTTTGGAGCATACCCTCAGACCATCAGTGTGCAGGGAGCCATACACAGGCTCCGTCCTGTAGATATCAGGCAGAGTTTGGAGCATTCCCTCAGACCGTCAGTGTGCAGAGAGCCATACACAGGCTCAGTCCTGTAGATGTCAGGGTGCATAAACTAAGGGGCACGTGGTCATTACCTTCACTAACTCAACAGCATTGCTTTCAAAAAGCCATAAAGATGGGAGCTGTGCACTTGGTTAATTTGTACTCAGTAAAGGGACTATGACTTCAAAAGATACATTGGACTCGGGAACAGTTTTGAGGGTACATAAGAAAAATCATCTTATTGCTTTCTCTAATATATAATAGGAAATCATTTAGAGACAAAGGGATGGGGGTCTCTTACCTGGCTGTGGGGTTATAAAATAAAGGTCTTTAAGCTGTGCATACAAAGTCCACTGAGGACTCAATTCAGTGAGAACTAAGAAATAACCAATGTATATTTTGAGATTCATGTCTACTGAATATGCATTCCTTTTCTTTTTTCATTCAAATTTTATTTTTATTATTATCTGCTCCATGCATAGGAACAACTATGTACACAGATCTTACATTAGAGTAGTGAAAGGTTAAAAAGAAAAGAAAAAAAAAGAATAGTTATAGGTAATCTAGATATAATTTAATAACAGAGTGAGTAGCTCACATGTTGATACTGAGGCACTGTCTATAACATCTAGAAACTCTTACACACACAGACACACACAGACACACACACACAGACACACAGACAGACACACACACACAGACACACACACAGACACACACACACACACACAGACACACACACACACACACACAGACAGACACACACACACAGACACACACACACACACACTCACACACACACACACACACACAGACACACACACA